>JASCZW010000648.1:0-54403 GCA_034211315.2 Aedes japonicus
GTCTCGTACTAATAACTCGACTGTCAAGTTATTAGTACGAGACACTGAAGAAGTCTGCACATTGTAGACGAAATACGCGTATCTGTCGAAGATAAGCAAAGGTAGTTGGAATTAAATGGAGATTACTAATTTTTCTTCTAATTTACAGATTATGAGGTTTTCCGATGCGATAGAAATCCCAACAACAGCAGGAAAACTACTGGAGGTGGTGTTCTAATAGCGGTTCGTTGCGGATTGAAGGCGAAACCTATCGAAAATAGCGAATGGGAGTGTTTGGAGCAGATCTGGCTCACTGTTAGACTATTGGATAGAACACTGTTTCTGTGTGCTGTGTATATTCCACCTGATCGGACACGTGATACCGAATTAATTGAGGCGCATTGCCGCTCCGTTTTCTCTATAGTTGAAAACTCGGCTTCAACGGATGAGTTTATGATGCTAGGTGACTTCAATTTGGCTGGTATTTCGTGAAAATTGTCACTCAGTGGCTTTCTCCATCCTGACTGCGAAAGATCCGTGCTTCATTCAGAAACTTTACATCTTCCCGATTGCTATAGCGTGGCAACACTCTTCCAAATTAATCACATAATGAACGAAAATCACCGCAGCTTGGACCTCTGTTTTGGAAGTGCTCGAGACACCGCTCCGTTCATCTCTACGACCCCCGCCTCTTAAGAATGTCCCACATCATCCACCTCTAGTCGTTTCCATTCCTGAAAGTCTGGACAACGACTATGCTGACTTTCCAGCGCCTGTGTCGTATGATTTCCGGGAAGCCGACCATCGTAGCATAACCGAGGTGCTGGCCAACATAGACTGGGATACAATTCTGGACGCTGACGCCGCTAACAATGCCGCTCTCACATTTTCTCATGTCTTGGCCAGGGATTGTCGAAAAACACAGAGTAGTGCAAAATAGGCAAGTGCTTCACCCAATTTCAAGTGTGCGTCTCCTGTTTCAGAAGAGCGCACAAAACGAATGTGCGAGAGATTTCGTAGCAGCACGAGAGACAGATAGCCGCACATGCACTTCTCTTTCAGAGACAAAGAGTAATGCACACTGCTCTACTCAGTGCTTTACTCTGTGCTTTGGCTCATGCTTTGGTAAATGGTAGCAAAATGAAAATGTTTGATGCTAGTAACATGCTATGGGTTCATAGAGGGATAATTTTATGAAAATCCTTATTCACAAACTAGTCGGGCCTGCCGCCGTGTCTGTTTTTTGCACTCGTGTTTGCACAGAGACGACAAGGGAGAGTGCAATCGTTAACGCCCAAAGAGACAAGAGCAAATTCGAAATGAGATGTGTGGCTTTGAGCGCACGGCACAACAAGGGTGCACGAGAGTACAGACAGTCTCTTTGAAATTTTATGTGCTGTCTCGTAGCAGCGCGTGCTGCACTCAAAGAGATTTGAGTCGCACCTTATCCCTAGTCTTGGCATACGTCATTGACAGGCATGTGCCGAAAACTATTCGCCAGAAAGACTCTCTTCATCCGTGGCAGACGAAGGAACCAAAACAGGCTTAAATCGACCAAGAGAGCAGCACTACGAAGATACACTAAATATAGCATTTCTACGTGAAGCTTAATTACGAGTTCAAGCGGGTTAGTTGGCTATGCTACTCTCGATACCAACAAAATTTCCAAAGAAAGCTGAACTCACGTCCGAAACCTATTTGGAGATATGTTAATCAGCAGCGCAGGGAATCTGGACTACCATCGTCCATCGTCGCTTGCATTCCTCAGGATATTTGCCGCTTGTTTTCGATCAAGTTTGCCAGCATGTTTATTGACGATCAGATAACTGCCGCTACGAACAACGTTCCTCCGCATGGTCACTCATTTGGTGCAATAGATATCAGTATTGAGATGATCTCCAACGCCGCATCGCAGCTCAAGTCATCCTTCAATCTTGGCCCAGATGGAGGTCCGTCAGTATTTCTAAAAAAAAACAGATTTCCATTCTGCTGGTCCCCTTGCATCGTCTGTTCCAGATTTCCACATCAAGTGGCATATTTCCTTCGTGTTGGAAGGTTGCTCACTTGTTTCCAGTTCACAAAAAGGGAACCAAACGAGATGTGGATAATTACTGAGGCATTTCGTCTTTGAGCGTGGTATCGAAACTATTTGAGCTCGTTGTAATAGACCCTCTACTTTCCCATTGCAAGCAATACTTATGTGAACATCAACACGGGTTCATCGTCGGCCGTTCCACTACCTGTTGTATCTTACTTCGTTTATTACGGAAAATATAGCCGAAAGGCCGCAAACGGACGTCATCTATACAGACCTTTCAGCAGCTTTTGACAAGCTCAACCACGACATCGCTATCGCTACATAAGTTTGGAGTAAATGGTAGTCTCTTGCAATGGTTTCGCTCCTACCTCACTGATCGTCTGCTGACAGTTGCTGTTGGTGATTGCATGCCCGACGTTTTTCCAGTCACTTCAGGAATACCTCAAGGGAGTCATTTAGGGCCGCTGATCTTCTTGCTGAACTTCAATTATGTGAACCTTGCCCTTGTAGGACCCCGTCTTTCGTATGCCGATGACCTGTAGATCTTTTTACGAATCCAGTCTATCATCGATTGTCACCTCCTATAACAGCAGCTACAAATCTTTGCTCACTGGTGCAACCTCAACCGTATGGTGGTTAATCCGGAGAAGTGTTCGGCGATCACTTTCTCTAGAAAGAAGGAGCCGATTCTCTTCGACTATAAGCTTCAAGGCACGGTAATCATACGTACGACTTACGTAAAAGATCTAGGAGTTATTCTGGATTCTCAGTTGACGTACAAGTTTCACATCTCGTACATCATGGACAAGGCGTCAAGAGCACTAGGCTTTATTTTTCGGATGGCTAAAGACTTTTCCGATATTTACTGCTTGAAATCCCTTCATTGCTAGAATCCGAGCTATTGCCGGAATAGAGTCGAATCTGTTCAACGCAGGTTTGTACGCTTCGCTTAATAATGAGTAATAGTAATAATGAGAAGGTTGCCTTGGAGAGACCCGTTTCGTATGCCGAGTTACGAGAGTCGTTGTCGATTGATCGATCTTGCACCGCTTCGGGTTCGTCGTGACACATCCAGGACTCTCTTTGTTGCAGACATTTTACAAGGCCGAATCGATAGCAGCGCCATGCTGGAGCAGATTAATATTAACGTTCAACCAAAGGCATTGCACAGAAGTGTAATCATAGACTTACTCTAAGACCAGTAGGTCCCGAACAAATACGATTGTTTTCTTGGCTCAGTCAGTACTAGCACATCGGTCCCAAGCTTAATACTTCGAACACACTCTCAAATATTCTGTCAAAATAACACAGCAAATCAAAACAAAAGCGCAAATATGTACAGCAAGGTGCTGGCTTCAAGGTGTACTTCGGACCAAGGGGTTCTACAACAGTGAACCAGGTTATGCGTCCACCTGCAGTGAACATCTTCACGACTGTTATAGCTATCATAGCATCTATTTATTTTTTTAATCCAGGAGCACAGCAACCTCTTCTGGATGTGCAGACAGTGCGCACATCTAATGAATTTAGCTCGAATTTAAAACAGATTGTGCTGCCAATTGATGACATGACAGTCTTAAGACTGTCATGTCATCAATTGGCAGCGCAATCTGCTCTATTACTGACAACCACGGAAAGATAATTACTGAACTGAAGCAGGTCATCTCAGACAATGCTTTCCAGCAAGGTAATTGCGTCTACTCCGTCGAGTTCGAGGCTAACAGAAGATCAACCTGCGCAGAAACGTTGCCGCGAAGAACACTCAAAGGACCGTATGCCACTTCTCGGAGGAACTAAAATCCTACCAACAAGCTCTGTTCTGGTTTTACCTCTCGAGAATCCACCCGAGCGGGTCTTCCAACCTCTTCGTTCAGACAAGTATTCATTCGTTTTCGACAATTCTCCGCTGAATCTTCCTCCGTGTTCTACTACATGCAATCGACATCCAATAAGCCAACTACGACTAAGTTTTGGAAACTGGACACCGTGTCGTACAATTGCCACAAGCTTTAAGGAGGCCCCTAGTCCTCTCAACGCAGTCTAGCGCTACCTGCCAGCGACCAGCAGACCAGGACGGTCCTGTGTTTGAGTTGAGAGACGAGGACACTGCTTTTTCGGAAAAATCGTTCTCTAAATCGATTGTTGTTTCTAGCCCATCTCCAACAAGACAGCCTCAATCTATCTCTAAAAACCGAACGTTGCAAACGATAAGAAAGGCCCTGCTGTGAAACGCCGTTGTCAAGACCGCATAATTTACTACCAAAATATCGGGGGAATGAATTCTGACGTCGACGACTATCGACTGGCAGTATCGGATCACTGCTAGGATCTGATTGTACTAACCGAAACTTAGCTTGATTCCCGAACGGCCTCCCCTCAAGCGTTCGGGAGTGAGTATGAGGTCTTTCGTTGCTACCGAAATTCGAGTAGCAGCCGTAAGTCTACTGGAGGTGGTGTTCTCGTGGCAGTTCGGTCCAACTTGAAGGCAAGAGTCATGGAAAGTGAGGTGTGGAACTGTGTGGAACAAGTCTGGGTCGCCGTTAATCTGAGTGATCGCACACTGTACCTATGTGCGGTATATATTGCACCTGACCGGGCTCGCGACAACGATCTAATCGAAAACCATTGCCGGTCCGTTTTCGCGATAATGGAAGATGCAACTCCTGTTGACGAGATGATCGTCCTTGGCGACTTCAATCTAGCGGGTATATCGTGGAAACCGTCTCACATCGGCTTTCTCTATCCGGACCCAACACGATCTGTATTTCAGACAGGGTCAGTTAGTCCTCTCGATAACTATAGTGCAGCCACGCTATCTCAAATCAATCACGTTGTAAACGAGGACAACCGAAGCTTAGACCTCTGCTTTGTAAGCGCTCATGACACCGTCAGGCTCAATTATGAGTTCAAGCGAGTCAGCCGTCGATGCTACTCGTCATATTTACGAGGGATTCAGTCCAAACTCTGGCAACAGAGAGTCTGGCCTACCATCTTCAATGGTGTTAAACGGTGAAGTCGCTTAATTCCACCTGCCCCCCCCCCCCCACCCACAGGAGATATACCGCCTGTTTTCCGAAACGTTTTCAAGTGTTTTCTCCGGCGAGAGATTGACTGATGAACATGTTGCACAGTGGAGAATCGCTGGTCATTAATCCAAAATACAAAATTCACGTTGAAGGCTTTTTTATATTTTTTCTCTTGAAACACTATTGAAATTTTTAAATCCAAATTCTTGAAGTTATTGGACTGAATTTGAGTTCTGTACGGTTTTTTGAAGTATGTCATCTCTGTTTTTTGCGATTTTTTGAATAAAATTATAAATATTACATAATTCGCTAGAGCTCTACCATTGACTTGTATTAAGATGGTGTTCAAGAGCATTGGCCAGGCCCCCTCCAGAATTCTGTAGTTCTGTAGCACCCCCCCCCCCCCCAGGATTTTTCCCTAATATATTTCAAATTTGAAATGATGAAACACTATTCATAATCTCTAAGGAATTGTAAGGTTTTTTTGTACCTTGCTTCCTTCAGAAATTGTTACACGTTCCAACTAACTAGTAAAATGCTCATACCCTCTTCCCCACACTTTTCGCCTACCCCACTGTACCTTATAGGATGAAAAGTTGGTACATTTATCCAGAAAACCAAAGTTAACGACAATTAGATCCATGAAAATTCCGATATATCAACATTACATCCACTTTGCTCGAGAGATTGCGTCTGTTAAAATGTTTTGAAATTGGAAATATCTTACCAACATCATGGGAGTAGTGAACAATAATTTTTGCTAGAATCAAAGATGCAAAGAGAAAGTATCGATAGGTCCGATAGCGCTCGGCAGGTTATGAAATTGAATAAAGGGCGATACGGTCAAAATTTGGTCAATATCAACTTGACGTATTTCTTTCAATTTTGCATTTAAAAAACCTGAACACCCCTCATTTTGAAGGTGTGTGTGTGTAGAATGTTGCTCCTATTTTGATTTTGGAATTCACTCTTCAGTTGTCAAAATGCCGTCCAAGCAAGAAGAGCAGCGTATCAAAATTTTGCTCGCGCATCGCGAAAATCCGAGCTACTCGCACGCAAAGTTGGCAAAATCGCTAAAAGTTGCCAAATCAACCGTTACAAATGTAATTAAAGTGTTTGGGGAACGTTTGTCGACAGCCAGGAAGTCTGGATCGGGGGGAAATCGAAAACCGGAAGCCGCTGAGACGACAAAGAGAGTTGCCGGTAGTTTCAAGCGAAACCCTAACCTATCTCCCCGAGATGCCGCAAATAAGCTGGGTGTATCGTCTACAACCGTGCATCGAGCAAAAAACGAGCCGGACTATCGACTTACAAGAAGGTAGTGACTCCAAATCGCGATGATAAACAAAATACGACGGCCAAAGCGCGATCCCGGAGGCTGTACACGACGATGCTGACGAAGTTTGACTGCGTGGTAATGGACGACGAAACCTACGTCAAAGCCGACTACAAGCAGCTTCCGGGACAGGAGTTTTATACGGCAAAAGGAAGGGGAAAGGTAGCAGATATTTTCAAGCACACGAAACTGTCAAAGTTCGCAAAGAAATATCTGGTTTGGCAAGCCATCTGTACCTGTGGCTTGAAAAGCAGCATTTTCATAGCTTCCGGGACTGTCAACCAAGAAATTTACGTGAAAGAGTGTTTGAATAAACGTCTGCTACCTTTCCTGAAGAAACACGGTTGTTCCGTACTGTTTTGGCCGGATTTGGCATCTTGCCATTACGGTAAAAAGGCCATGGAGTGGTACGCCGCCAACAACGTGCAGGTGGTTCCCAAGGACAAGAACCCTCTCAACACGCCAGAGCTCCGCCCAATTGAGAAATACTGGGCTATTGTCAAGCGGAACCTAAAGAAGACCAAAAAAACTGCTAAGGACGAGCAGCAGTTCAAGGCAAACTGGCTTTCTGCGGCGAAGAAGGTGGACAAGGTGGCTGTACAAAATCTGATGGCAGGGGTCAAGCGTAAGGCCCGGCAATTCGGATTTGGAAAAGCGGAAGCCTAACTGAATATTTTTCCTGAATTTTATACTAATTGAACTTGAAAAAGAAATTTAATTTGATTTTTTAAATAAACGATTTCACCGATTTACACGCGTTTTCCCTTGACCAAATTTTTACCGTATCACCCTTTATTATGGTAAAGGCAAAATTGTCAAGGCACGCATATGAAATCATAAAGGAACCAGTAAAGGACAGATACGAAAATTCATTTAAAATATTTATTTTTCGCAAGTTACAAAAAATTCCATCGTTTCAGATACCTACCGTATTATCAAGTGCAAAAAGCAAAACAGGAATGCTATCCCCCTCAAAACACATTCGTCGTCACTGAAAGCATTGTGAAGATTGAACTCCAGGCCATTATCAACAAAACCGCTTAACGTTTGCCGCTATTGCGCTAGGATCAAATTGATCCTCGATAACAATACGGTAAGGAGCAGCATTGTACGCTGATTGCCGAATGGGGCTGTGACGATGCCTCGGGGCTCACAGAGTACAAATAAGGGTTCAAATTCGAGTCGAATAGAGATTCCAGTATATTTTATACTAATTATACAACTTGCTAAAAAGGCAGACAACATTTTTTTGGGTCCATTTTAATATTACATAACACCAGAGATGGTGTAAACAAATCTGACATCACCTAACGCACCATATTTTATGAAAAAAATATGGGACTATCAAAGCGCTTTTAAAAAGCCATATTTTTGTGTTACGTAATATTTGAGTGCGTCCTAATGGAAAAGCAACCTCATATATAGATTCAGCGACCCAAAATTAGTTAAGAAAGACGTGTTTTTATTGATTTGGAGACATTTTTATGCATGGCTAGCTTTTGTATGGAGTCGCCCTACTGTGCGTTGCATCAGCAGCTAACAACGTGCCACTAAACGGTCAAGCTCTGGGTACAATCGATATAAACTTCGACATAATTACAACCGCCCCCAAACAACTCAAGTCGTCCTACAATCCTGGACCCGATGGTGTTCCATTAGTATTCCTGAAGAGACACATTACCTGCTTACTGACATCTTTGCTTCGCCTATTCTAAATGTCCGTCGCAAGAGAAGTGTTCCCATCCTGCTGGAAATTTGCACATAAGTTTCCGGTCCACAAGAAAGGAAGCAAAGGAGACATGAATAATTATCGTGGAATCGCTTCGTTGAGCGCGATCTACTTTCTCATTGCAAACAATATCTGAGTTGTGATCACCACGGTTTCACTTCCGGTCGCTCCACCACCACTAATCTACTTTGCCTTACATCGTATATCACGGATAGTATGGATGAACGAGCTCAAACTGACGTCATTTATACCGACTTGTCAGCAGCATTCGACAAGCTGAACCACGCCATTCCGATTGCGAAACTAGCAAAACTTGAGGTTAGCGACAACTTTCTGCGATGGTTTCCGTTGATCTTCCTACTTTATTTCAACGATGTGAATTTGGTCATCGAAGGCCCACGACCATCGTAGGCAGACGATCTAAAATCCACTTTCGAATGCGTGC
Organism: Aedes japonicus; assembly: GCA_034211315.2. Classification (NCBI taxonomy): domain Eukaryota; kingdom Metazoa; phylum Arthropoda; class Insecta; order Diptera; family Culicidae; genus Aedes; species Aedes japonicus. The sequence goes on from JASCZW010000648.1 coordinate 8,554, forward strand.
GACCGACGACTGCGTCTTCCTCCAACGTCAATTCGAAGAACCGATCATATTTACCTACAGATTCGAAGGGTCAACAATAGATCGTGTGAATCAAGTAAAAGATTTGGGAATTATTCTGGACTCTCAACTTTCATACAAGCAACACATCTTGTATGTGGTTGAGAAGGCGTCGAGGACATTGGGCTTCATCTTCAGGATAGCAAAACAATTCTCTGACATATACTGTCTCAAATCACTGTACTGTTCGCTGGTGCGATCCACATTGGAGTACTGTTCTACAGTTTGGAACCCAAATTACAACAATGGTGCTGAGAGAGTGGAGTCCGTTCAACGACGCTTTCTTCGATTTGCTCTAAGGAACCTGCTGTGGAGGGACCAGTTTCATCTGCCCAGCTATGAAAATCGTTGCCTGCTGATCAATCTGAAGCTTCTCCGTACCAGAAGGGAAAACTCGTGGACGCTTTTTATTGCAGATATATTACAAGGCAGAATAGACTGCTCTGCAATCCTGGAGCAAATTAATGTCAACGTTCAATCTAGAGCGCTTCGAAACAATATGATGCTGAGACTACCTCTCCGCCGTACTAACAACAGCATAAGCATCGGTGGATTACAGCGAGTATTCAACCGGGCCTCTCATCTGTTCGACTTTCACCTTTCACGCCAGATGCTGCGTTGGCGTTTTACTACGTTTTTCAATGGTGCTTATCATTGATTTAATAGAATCTTGAAACCACACAATTAAATGTATTTTTTCTCCAAACATCTTGTAGAACTGAGAGATGTGTATGTGTTCTCCCCCATAACTACAAACCATTCAACGATAATTTCCCAGCGAACAACCACTCAAATATTCTTACAAAATAAAGCGAATCAAAACGAACGAGGTTCTAACGCACTTAGCCAATTGCTAGTTTAAAAAACCCAGTTAACTCCTCATCGGAACTGTCTTCTTCGCAGCAATAAACCTTCAGAATCTCCAGAGCAGACATAAACAACATCCAGTGGTTTCAGTCGGCATATCCTTCTAAAATTAAAATTAGTCGACATCTGCAACAGAAAAAGCAAGATCATTCAATTCTCAGGGCTCTACAAAGCACAACCAATTGCATTACAGATAGCGGAAGAAAAGCGAAGCATAATGTAGTACCTTTGCAACTCAAAAGCGTTGCATTAAGCATGTTTGTTTAATGTCGAAAAGAATGCCATTATTCTACATTATTGCGTAGTTGCAAAAAATAAACTATCGGATGTCATCCAAGCAAGAACACCTAATTCGAATTGTGATAATCTATTTGTTATAGGATTACAAACAATAAGTGCCTATCGGGAAACCTGCCTAATGCTGTAAACGTATGCCTTTCAGCTCTTAGCTTAGAAATATCCTAGCGCAAAGCTGTATGTAGAATGCAGTAGTTTTTCGACTTGGTTTGATTTTTGTATTGTTCAGTTGAAAATAAATCGCTTCCCTCTATTATAGTAGCGTTAAGCTCAACCTTTTTCACATTAGTACCAGTTAATTTTTCTCGCTTTGATTTCACTTTCAGCCGATCAAAAAAAAATTAAAGTACATATTCTATTTCAAAGTTCAAATGTTAAAAACGAAATGATACGCAGTTAGGAATGGAATTGCTAAACCCAGCAACTACTGCTTCTTGAAGCTCTTCAGAATCGGATAGATGTTATCGAATGCGTCGTAAATTTCCTGCCGCACTTTGGCTCCGGTAAGCACCACCTTTCCGGACACGAATATCAACAGCACAATTCTCGGCTTCACCATACGGTAGATCAATCCAGGGAACAATTCGGGCTCGTAGGAGCTAAACTTACCGTGCGTTAGGACCAGACCTTCCAATCGAATCGGAAACCGCACATCACAACTGCCGACCATGTTTTGAACTTTGAAGTCGAGGAATTTGGCCTATCGTAAAAAAAATAAGGAAAATTATTTAGTAAATATAAAACAAGTTTTTTTTTTCAAACTTACTGTAAATCCCAGTTTTTGGATAATTCGCGCATATTTGCGTGCTGCTAGTCGTGAGTCTTCTTCGCTCTTTGCCCCAGTACAAACCATCTTCCCGCTAGAGAAAATCAGCGCCGTGGTTCGCGGTTCTCGAATTCGCATGATAACCGCAGCGAAACGTTTCGGGTTGTACTCGGCATTACGGGCGTGCAAAGCGATTTTCTTAAGATCTAACCTACAGCTAAGATTAACCGTTGATACAATGTTCTGCAGCTGGGGCAGGATGGCCGGTTCACTAGGGGTCATTGGTGTCATCGGGGTGGCGGGACCCATTGTTTGGTGAATATTTACGCTTCCGATATTGTCCGGGTCGCGAATACTGTTCCCGCTGTTGTTGTGACTTGGTGTTGCAGACGCTTTGCTCTCTGTCATCGGTACCATTGGGGACATTAGGCTTTGCTGTTGGAAAATTAGAATAGAATAAATTTATCGGGATCGTCATCTCCTGATTACTGGAAACCTACCGGTGTTTGCGGTTGTATCATACTCTGAGGTGCTGCAAAGCTGGGTGCATAGGTGTGCATGTTCTTTCCGGGCGTTCCCATCCCGGAAGGCAATCCGTACGCGCTAAGGCCACCCATCGGAGTCATGTGAGGCATCGATTGTTGCTGCTGCTGGTAGGCATGGGGCAGAATCTGCTGATCCTCTTCCGGTTGGTGTAGCGGGGTTCCGATACTCGGAATCGAGAACCCCGGACTCAGCTGCATCTGATCCATGTTGTTTACGGTTTTATTGGTTTCCCTCAGTCGTTTACAGCGTTGAGAATATTATCCCGATAGCTCTCTCGAACGTTCAAGTTTTTCTTTCCAACCTAGCTAAGTTCATCTGATATTGTCGAATAACAGTGCCTGGGTAAAATAAATGTAAATTTTGTACGAAATAACACGAAAAGGCTATAAAATATGGGAACTTACCCAAAATTTGTCGCAAAGCTTCGTTTTATTTTGATGTATTTGACGTTTGAGCTATTCTGTTGAGAGTGTGTGCGTGTGTTGTCGTGGTGACATCATGATTTTGTCGACTCCGTTTATCGACTCGGCTTTCGTATCGCACGCTATTTCTAAACAACCCAAAATTGAGTACAATTGACACAAATTCTTCGGAAGTATGGCTACTCAAAAGTGAGTAAAGATAGTTCGTAGTGGAAGATGACAAACAGTCAACATCGGCTTGAATCTGATCGATGTTTACTAATTGTCAACGTGTTACTTCTAACCATCTTTACTTACTTTTGAGTAGCCATCTATACGTCCGACGAATTTGAGTCAATCGTACTCAAATTTGGGTTGTTTAGAAATAACGTGCAAGGTGACTGAAGATGGACGTTCATCAAAGGATACACTCTCGCTTCACTTTACTCAATTTTTGAGTACAATTGTATGCTATCTCTTTTTCTCTCATGGAAATGTTACTCAATTTTCGTTAAAAAGTGGATCAACTTAATTTTTGAGTAGATCCACTTTTTACGAAAATTGAGTAACATTTCCATGAGAGAAAAAGAGATAGCATACAATTGTACTCAAAAATTGAGTAAAGTGACGCGAGAGTGTACACATTTACTCAATTTTTTAGTATGCTATCTCTTATTCGCACACATAAATGTTACTCAATTTTCGTTAACAAGTGGATGAACTCAATTTTTGTTGGGACTAAGATAAACCGTAAGATTCTGAGTGACCCTTTTCGGATAGGTGAGCTCTTCCTCTTCGAAATGACCGTGGTGGATTGATTAGGCGAGTTTTCAATGGCGAGAAAAAGCCATTGTTTACGTTTGTCAGTTAGGCCCTTATGAAAAATCTTTGTCGGTTTTCAGTGTACACTGTAACCGGCCAGTACCCATTAATGGGTAAAATATCACTCATTTCGAACATGAGCGGGTTAACTTCTTTAATCGGTAAATCTATTTTACCCCTTATGGGGTAAATAACCTGTACGTCAGGCAATCGGGTATTTTTTACCCATTTTTCTAAATGTTTGTCAAAATGTTAGAAATAGGTATGAAATTCCCATTTATCAAAATGTTTGTTATTTACGAAATGGGTATGAAATACCCTTTTCGTGATTTGTTTTTAATTGTGATATTGAAGAATGAGCATTGGTACAAACATAATAAATCGCAATTACTGTCTTTTTATTTGTGTATTTAGTCGTAACGACAACCTTCTAGCAAATACCTTATTGTTAGTGTTGTTTTATATTTGCAATTAAAGTAGAAAAATAGACATATGAATGTTCCGCGCATAGATACTCGTAGGTACGATTCTACTGATGAAATTGAAGCATTTTATATTATTATATTAAATTATCGACGTACCTCTCAGATGCTTTTTCTATCCAATTTAGCCATCAGTTCTACCATATTCTACGCGTTTTATAGGACTGGATTCCGACGCAGTTTTTTTTTTTTTTTTTTTTCGAACGGCGTACTTGCAACTATTCAGAGCGAGACAGAAAAATGCTAAGATATTTTTAACCCAATAATGGGTAGAAAAATATCCATCTTTCGGACTCTAATTGAAATAAAAAATGGTATATAATGGTGTACAGGTATACCAACAAGAGAAGGTCCATTAATTACGTCACGCAGTAGGGGGGGGGGGGGGGGGGTTTGAGAAAACGTGACGATCCATACAAAAAAAATTGAAGGTCCATACAAAAAACGTGACAAGGGGGGGGGGGGGGGGGTTATAAAAAGTCAATTTTTGCGTGACGTAATTAATGGACGTTCCCCAATCAATATGCAACTAGCGATTTGAAATTGGTTCACTGTTGTAGAACCCCTTGGTCCAAATTACACCTTGAAGCCAGCACCTTGATGTACATATTTGCGCCTTTGTTTTGATTTGCTGTCTTATTTTGACAGAATATGTTAGAGTGTGTTCGTGTGAGTTCATTCTTAGGGGCGCATTATTAAGCTTGGGACCGATGTGCTAGTACTGACTGAGCCAAGAAAAAAATCGTTTTTGTATGGGACCTACTGGTCTTAGAGCTAGTCAATGGGTATACCTCGATAGTACGTACATCAACTTCCTCATTTCAAATCAAAATTGCATAAAAACTGCTGATTGTATCTGAAATCTTTTACTACCAAATGAAAGAGCAAAAGGTTGCTTTTATTTTAGTTAATATAACGATTCCAACTACAACAAGAAGTTGTTATGCAATTGCGATTTGAAATGAGAAAGTTGATTTACACTCTCGTTGTATTTTACTCAATATTTGAGTACAATTCAGCGCCAACATAAGATTTGGGCGAAACTGCTTGTGTAAACAATGGCTTTCGTACTGATTTTCTCTTGAACAAATAGTCACAAATATAAATTAAGTACTCTTTAAGGAAGAGGAGCTTTATCTCTATCCGCTGATATATTCAATTTGAAGGAATTGTTTTCAACTTCCGATTTATTATAATAGCAGACAAAGTGTTTGTTTACAAAAGCAGATTCGCCCTAATCAAATGTTGGCGCTGAATTGTATACTATCAAGCTGATCAATGCATTAGGTCCTAAGTAACATCGAGAGACTCTCTTCGTCGACTTTCTCTTTCCGTTCCTACGGCTATGTAGAAACATGTTCCAGTATTTTCAACACACAGTACGGTAATATAAAGTGTAATTAAGAATCCAATACCTCCAAAACATCAGCAAATCGTTTATTAGACAAACTATTAACGAAAGAGAAAGTCGACGAAGGGAATCTCGCAATGTTACTTAGGACCTAATGCATTGTTCAGCTTGCTATCTCTTTATCTCTCACGGAAATGTTGCTCAATTTTCGTAAAAAGTGGATCTACTCACAAATTTAATTGATCCACTTTCTAACGAAAATTGAGTAACATTTCCGTGGGAGAAAAAGAGATGGTATACAATTGTACTCAAAAATTAATTAAAATTAAACGGGAGTGCAACTGTGTTGTTAAATTCACCAATTCAAGCAAAACAATGCATTAGGTCCTAAGTAACATTGAGAGACTCTCTTTGTCGACTTTCTCTTTGGGTTCCTACGGCTATGTAAAAACATGTTCAACTATTTTCAACATACAGTACGGTAGTATAAAGTGTGATTAGTGATCCAATACGTTGAAAACACCAGCAAATTGTTTAATAGACAAGCTATTAACCAAAGAGAAAGTCGACGAAGAGAATCTCTCAATGTTACTTAGGACCTAATGCATTGTTTTGCTTGAATTTTTCTTTGATGAGTGAGTTTGGTGTGTTTCGCTGTCAGTTTTTGTATTCCTGGTGCAGTTGAAACCCGGAATATAGCAGTCGCGCCAATCGATTTTACTCCCGTTCCATAAGTCCAAACAATGGCGCATCTAGTGCGCTGTATGGCGCATCTGATGCGCTATACAGCGCACTAGATGCGCCACTGTTTGAATTCATAGAACGGGGTAAAATCGATTGGCGCGACTGCTATATTCCGGTTTTCAACTGCACCAGGAATATCGTATCGTTCAACCGTGACACATGATTCATGAGTTTACTACACAGTTTTTGTTGCACATATGTTTGAGGGTGTACGTGTATTGAAACAAATTCATTGCATTCGTGCAAACACACTCATGATGGGAGCTAAATGCAAAATCAAAATAAACTAAATTTTAAATCAACTTGGAGTAAATACAACAATCAATATGCAACTACCGATTTGAAATTGGTTCACTGTTGTAGAACCCCTTGGTCCGAAGTACACCTTGAAGCCAGTACCTTGCTGTACATATTTACACCTTTGTTTTGATATGCTGTCTTATTTTGACAGAATATTTGAGAGTGTTTTCGTGTGAGTTCACTATTAGGGCGCATTATTAAGCTTGGGACCGATGTGCTAGTACTGACTGAGCCAAGAAAAAAATCGTATTTGTTCGAGACCTACTGGTCTTAAAGTGAGTCTATGGTTATACCAGGGGCCTGGCAACTCTATCTTATTTGCTAGCGTTTGACAGTATGCAACATATCACGGGCCTTATTTGAATAAGGCCCCTCTGACATTTGTTACTACGGGCAGGAACGCCAGCATTGTCTACAAACAATGTCCGCCAGATCCTGGGTTATACCATAGACCAACTCTAAGACCAGTAGGTCCCATACAAAACGATTCTTTTCTTGTCTCAGTCAGCACATCGGTCCCAAGCTCGGTCCCAAGCTTAATAATGCGACCTTCATAATGAACTCACACGAAAACACTCTCAAATATTCTGTCAAAATAACACAGCAAATCAAAACAAAGGTGCAAATATGTACGGCAGGTGCTGGCTTCAAGGTGTAATTCGGATCAAGGGTTCTACAACGGTGAACCAATTTCAAATCGATAGTTGCATATTGATTGTTGTTAAAAGTGTTCGGTGAACGTTTATCGACAGCCAGGAAAGCTGGATGGGGAGGAGAGAATCGAAAGCCGGAGGCCACAGTGACGACAAACCCAACCTCTCCGTCGAGATGTTGCAAAGAAGCTGGGAGTGGCGTCTTCAACCGTGGATAGAGCTAGAAAACGAGCTGGACTGTCGACTTACAAGAAAGTGGTGATCCCAAAACGCGACGATAAACAAAACACGTCGGCCAACGCACGATCGCGAAAGTTGTACACGAAGATGCTGACGAAGTTTGATTGTGTGGTACAGGACGATGAAACTTACGTCAAGGCAGACTTTAAACAGCTTCCTGGACAGGAATTTTATACGGCAACCGGGCGAGGAAAGGTGGCAGATATTTTCAAGTACATTAAACTGTCGAAGGTCGCCGAAGAAATATCTGGTGTGGCAGGCCATCTGTACCTGTGGCGTGAAGAGCAACATTTACATTGCGACCGGAACCGTCAACCAGGAAATTTATCTGAGTGAGTGCCTACAAAAACGTCTACTGCCTTTCTTGAAGCGACACAACTGTTCCGTTCTATTTTGGCCCGATTTGGCATCTTGCCATTACGGAAAAAAGGTCATGGAGTGGTATGCTGCCAACAACGTTCAAGTGGTGCTCAAGGACAAGAACTCTCTCAACACACAAGAGCTCCGCCCAATCGAACAATATGACAATGGGCCACGTCAAGCGGAATCTTATGAAGACTCAAAAAGCTATTGTGAGCGAGAAACAGTTCAAGGCAAACTGTTGTTCCGCGGCGAATAAAGTGGGCAAGGAGACTGTACAAAATCATATGGCAGGTGTTGAACGAAAGACCCGGCAATTCGCATTCGGTAGAAAGGAAGCTTAGCTGAATATTTCTCCTGTATTTCTGAACTTGAAAAAGAAAGAGAATATGACTTATTAATAAAAACTTTGATCGATTCACACACATTACTGTTTGACCAAGAAATATGAGAGCACAAATGATGATGCTAATATTGAAGAAACGACCTCTGAGTCTCAACTTGCACATTCTGTCAGCAAGCACCACCCAATCATTAGCAACCATGAGATCATCAGAGTAGTTCCAGCGGCTGGATAGTCATGAAGAAAATGAATATATTTTCTTGGTTCAGGAAGTACCAGCGCACCGGTCCCTAGCTTAATGATTCGGCCCTAATAACGTAACTCAAACCAACACACCCTTAAATATTTTGACAAAATAACATAGCGAATCAAAGCAAAAACAAAGATACTAGTACCGGAAGGTGCCGAAAAGCGCAAGAGTGTATTGCAAGGTGCAGACTGCAAGGTGTACTTCGGACCAAGGGGTTCTACAACAGTGAACCAATCTCAAATCGCTAGTTGCATATTGATTGTTGGTAATATCCCAGGTATTGAGATTACGTCGGGACCACGACCGGGAATGGAAACCGGAATTAGCGATTATCTAGAAATAACTCTAAGATTTGTTTATTCCTCTACCGTGCCAAATGCAACAATAGTGATACGGACGATACGGTAATTCCGAATTGGGTGTGGCTGTGATATCCCACCGAGCATTGAGAACACGTACGTTGTCTATAGTTTTTATAGTTCAACCTAAAAGTGAAGAAACATTTATTTCATATTATGTCTTTTTCTTTTAATTACTCTTGTTGATGTTTGTTGTTGTTTTTTTTCTTTTCTTCTGTTTTGTTTTTGTTTCTTCTTCTTTTGCTTACTGTTGCTTTTCATGCTGTGCTTTTGTTTGCTGTTGTTATTTTCTTCTTCGTCGTTTCTTGACTTCTTGCAGTTTGTTACTGTTTTTGTTGTTGTTGTTGTTGATGTTGTGGTTTGCTGTTAAGTGTTTTGTTGTTAATAAGTATTGATCAAACTCTGTTGTTGTTGTTGTTGCTGTTGCTGTTGAAGTTGACGTGTTTAGAGGGAGGGAGTAATAGGCGAGTATAATAAATACCTAACATAAAAACACAGTAACAATACATGGGAAGAGAGGAAAAATCGTCCAAATTGGAAAGTATTGTTTCTAGAGTTTTTTTCGCCTTTTCAATTTTCTTCATTGTTGTTGTTGTTGTCGAAAAGTAGTAACAGGTAAAATTGCTAAAGATCGATAGCGTTTAAGATTCTTTTGGTTTCGGCAAATTTCGGTAGAAAAACAAACCAAACGAGGTGTGAGAGGATGGTTGCTTGTTTTTTTTTTGTTCGTTACTTCTCCATTCGCCCCCAATATCGATAATGCCAATAGTAGATGCGTTTTCGATTTCTCATCATTAGGATAGTACAAGGGGTTAGTATAAGGACACTGAATTGTTTCTCTTCGCTGCGGGTTTCTTCTGCTCCGTTCTCTTTCGTTTGCCTGATTGAATTGTGGGAGGGTTTGTACGAGTTATAAGACGACAAAAAAGTGGAAGTTGTTCAGAGTTTTCTTTGTAGTTGCTTTTGTTGTTGTTGATGTAGTTCTCTTCTAATCGGTTGGTTGTTTTTTTTTTCGTTAGTCTAAACTCACTGATGTTATAAATTTTCTTCAATTTTTAAGTTTGCTTTAACTAGATGTTTCTATTCCTCTCTATACGAAGGATTTTTTTTTTTGTTTTTTCCACTAGATGATTAACCTCGTTTTTTTTGTTCTGCTTAATTGTATCTGATTTTTTCAAAGTTTTTTTTGTTTCGTTTGTAAGGTAGTAACAGTTTCTTTGAACGCGTTTTTTCTGTTAATAGGTTAAAGAGAGAGTTTGGAATTTGAAGAAAGTTTTTTTGTTTGTTTTGCTTTGTGTTGCATATTCGCTGATGGACAAACACACGAAAGTAAAATGGTGTAAATAGAAATGAAAATGGCTTCCAACAGTGTTTTTGTTCTTCGGTTTGCTTTCGTTTGTTTGTGGTTGTGTAGGTGTTGGTTTGTGTGTGTTTTGTGTGTGTGTAGAGAGTGTCTGTGCTGAAAGTTGTCCTAATATTGTCTTTCAACAACAAGATGGTGGTTTTGGTTAGTATTAATAGTTGTGTTACCTTCCTTCGTTAGCGCAGTATTTTCCTACAGCAGCATCCAGTACAAAAAAACAATGCATTTTATGTTTGTTTAAGTTTTGGTGGGAGGAAATTGAATGTTAAGTTTTTCTTCCGTTTTACAAAATTGGCGTTTGGGCTGGTGAGGGTGCCGGTCGTTTGCGGAAGTATCAGGACAGGGAACAGCCAATCCAAAGAAAGAAAGAAAAAAACAATACCATGCAACGGGAAGCCTGGAGAAGACCGAAATTGGGTTGGGATGGCGGCGAGAACGCCACACGCACACTCTCAAAATTCGTTGCTTGTTTTGATTATGGCATTCCTGGGGTTTTTCTCGTGAGGACTCTCTCTCTCTGGGCGGGAAGGGAGTCGCACAAAACCGGACACCCTCGGATAGAACACACGACTCTCTCTTTCTCCAGCGAAATTTCGATACTCTTTCTGAGGAACTGAGTGGAGAGAGTGGGAGCAAAGTCTGGAACTTGCTCACCTTTTGCACCCAAATTGCTTCCAAATGACGGAAAGAAAAACTCACTTCCTTATTGTGAGATTTGTCAGACGTTTCTAACCATGTTGTTTCCTATGCTTATCATCACTAATTCTTCAATGGTTTGTGTGTTCGGATTTCTGTTTTTTCACTTCATATTTATGGTTTTATCTTCTTCATAATATGCTTGTTTGGTTTCACTTATTACAAAAAGATTCTTCAATAGAAAATGTATACCTTATCGATTTACTTTGCCTTATACTTGTTTCCTACTAAAAATCGAACGCATAGATATAAACCGAAAAAAACCTAAAAGAAAACGCAACATTTACACCGATTTTGTTGTTGTTTTTCTGTGTCGGTGTGTGTGTGTATGTGTAACTCGTGCGAGTTGAAGCAAATATATCAACAACGAATGAGAACTTTCTGTCTACTCTCTTTCTTGCTTTCTTGCTCGCATTTTTCCAAATATGTGTTTGTGTAAGTGTGCATTTGTGTGTGTGTGTGAGTAAGACAGAACTAACGCAGAAACTGTGTTTTCAAGTTTTCTAATAGAAGACATCCATACATTGCGTCAAAATGTGTGTTTGGTGTGAGTGTGAGTTTCAAGACTGCTGGCAACGAGCGTGAGTCAAAGTGCGTCTGTGGGTGTGGTTCACTCTCTCTCTCTTTCTTTTGCTCTGCTCCGTGATTCGCTGTCGGTGTGTATGTGTGAGCTCGTGATCACAAAATCATACCTTTTAAGAAGAAAATTACACACAATAGTTGGGTTTCACTTTTCACTGTATTTATACTTTAAATATGTTTCTTCTGCTTTGTTCATTAGTTTTTTGTTTTTATTCTTCAATTTACTCTCATCTAGGTACACTTAATGTTTAAATTTTCTTTTTTCACCGTTAGAAGTAAATGCTGCAAAAAAAGTAAATTTGTTGTTTTTGTTGTTCTGTTGTTGGATTTGTAATTTTTTCAAATTCTATAAACTGCGTTTACGTTTTTTCGGTTTTTTTTTTTTGCTTCGCTTAGCTGCTTTCCACTCTGATTACTGCTGCTGCACTGCTGTTTCGTTTGTTTGCTTCCTAATTTTGGTTTTTTTTATTGGTTTGTCCTCGTATTTCTGCGTCATTCAGTGTCGTTTCTCATTCTCTTTCCTTCCTGTTTCGATTCTAAATGGTGTCCGGTGTCCGGTCACCGATTTCAACCTTCTCCTAAATAGCCAACAAATCCCCAACAGCCAATAAATCGCAAAAAGACCACCCCTAGGACTCCATAGAAGGAGGAGGAGGAGGATACGAGGAGAAGCGGTGCACTTAAGAAGCTTGCTCGCTCTTTTGCTCAGCAGAGAAACGAACTCGGATCAGCGGAGCGAGTGTTTGCACAAAGAGAATCTCTTTGTTCATACTTACGCGGTACTTTTCTCTCCTATCTCCTGCCCTTTGCGCATCCTTCTCTATCTCTCTCTTTCACACACACAAATTTCAAGTGTTGGTGTAGTTACAGTAGTAGTAGTAGTAGCAGTAGTAGCGAAAGAAACACCTTCCCCAAGAGACAGACAGCCGACCGACCACGCACTCTCTCGCTCTCTCGCTCCTCGTGTGACAAGAAGAAATAAGAAAACACGACAGTTGTTTGGTTTTTGATGGTTTTTCTTAGATCTCGAACGACTATAAATTACGATTTGCATTAATAAATAGTAATTCACTTCCTGTTAAGTATAACCATTACAATTATGTGTGTGTGTGTTTTGCTTCTTTTTCGCTACTGTTTTTTGAATTCTGTTTTTTTTTATTTGTTCGCTGAAAACTACGCATGCCAAGCTTGATATTTTTGTTTTGTTGTTTTTTTTTCTTATCATTTTTCAAATTGTTAAGGTTCATTTTCGAACGAAGTAACGTAAGTTCAGTTTAATTATTTTAAAAAGTGGGAAATGTTTCATCATTTTTGTTATGCTGCTTTCTCAAAATCTGAATCCTTCCCTTTCGCGCTGCGCGAACAAAAAAGAACCCTAACCGCGCACTTCCGGTTCCCGCACGCCGGGCACCGGACACAAAGTTCTTTCCAACTGTTCTGCTTTCTTGGTTTCGAAAAACAAGAGTAGTGGGTGGTGGTGGTGGTGGTGGTCGTAGATTTTCATTGTTGCTCTGCTCTTGGGAATTTGTGACCGGTTTCGTTCCGTCCGCGTCGTTTCGTCACGCCCTCTTCTGTCCGTCCCTCAACCTAACCAGTTTTCTGTTTTTGCTCCCGCCTTGCTGGTCGTTTCGTCTTGCAAGCAGTGCCACACAATTTGATGACGTCGTGGAATAACAGCCTGACACTCGTGCACTCGCTTCCCTTCCCCGCCGTTCCTTCTCGTCTCGTGCTAACAAACCCTTTTCCGTTCCTTTCCAACCTAACCAAACAACAGTTTTTCGTCCGTGTCCCTGCGTCTCGTCAATGTCCTCGCCCATCGCCCGTCCGTAAGGTCGGTCGGTTCGTCCTAACTCTTTCCATTTCCTTGTCTCCTGTGTCCTCCTCCTCTCCCGCGTTCTCGTGTTTGCCTTTCTCCGGTTCCATTTTTTTTTAAATTTATATTTATATTTTATTTTTACAAAAATTTACACAAATAGATTAAGGATAGTGATTAACTTTAATTAATGTATTTTCTTTTCTTTCTTCCTTTTTTTTATTTATCTTATTTAAAATTGTGTTGTTACAATTAATTTAAGTTATTTTCTCCTTACTGTGTGTGTGTTTGTATTTTTTTTTTGCATTATTTTTTGTCCTTTTTCACTTCTGTGTTTGCTTTCTCCGGGTTTTTTTTCTTCTGTTTAAATTTAATTTAATGTTAATTTTTACTTTTACTTTTTTCTCTTTTTACTCTTTTTTTTGTTACTCTTTTTAAATCCATAGCAATAGCGTTGCGCAGCTGGTGTTGCGCGTGGCTACAGTCTTCTTTATAAACAAATAATAATAGAAAGGCGCAATAATTTTTCGACCTGTAGCTCACTTCGATGTCATCATTGTTACGAATTCTGGAATGAAAAGAAGTGGGGTAAAAATGAATTAGTTGGTGTGTCATTTTGCAATTGATGTGATTGTGGTGTAATTAATGTGGATACTTCAACCGACCAGACAGCAACCTATGCCAATACACGGACGCCGGAGGCAGCAGGGAAAATTGAGTTCGTGTTTATCGTAATCCTGATTTGGACGACCCGGGACACTTATTTAGATAAATTGAGTGAGATAAGGCGGCGTGAAGGGGGTTAATTTTGTGGAACGGAAAACGGAGGACGATTGGAGAAAGCAATTAGAAGCCAACGCCTCATTCTGCTACCCATGTGCGACATGGGCTACCTCGGCTGGTGTGCTATTAGTTAGTAAGTAGTGGCCCACTGGAGAACAAGGGCAAGTAAAACAATTTTCTCTTTATTGGAATTAGGAAGGAGTGCCAACCATTGCTTCGAACATGCGAGAATTTCATTTCCACTGATGGAAGTGGAATGCCTTACGGTGGTAAGCTGGGCCATAAGGAACGAGGCCTGGTTCGGTGGTAGTATTTTATAACGTTTCAAACAAAGTCTCGCGCTTAGCTTTCGTTTCTTCATTGGTGTACTTTTGTGATTATATCTTAGCCGGGTCAACGCTTTGCGTAGCTTTCAATGGTTATCCTGCAAGACTCAACCATCCTTAATTGGACAGTTTCGAACAATTCGAAATGAATCAATTTGACGCACACGTCTACTTCATTTGGCTCAATTTTGCAATTTTTTTTCGAGGAATTTGAGTTCGAATTCCCTAAGCGTTCTTCATAGAATCCTTGTTACAATTAAGTTGAGTTTAATCAAACAGCAAATTTGGTTTGCCAGCACCAAGAGATGGCTGCAGGAATTGCATAAATTCTACCGACATTCACATTCTACAAATTACAACAAATTAACATTTTTGCTAATCGACGATAAAAGGCTATTTAAAGGCGATTCGAAACTCTGGCTTGTGCGCTGAGCTGGGTTGTTAACCATGTATGACCAGAATTTGAGTCTCATGTATGGTGAGTTCGTTCCATTTTCAATTATTTATAACATAACACATAACCCTTTCTTCTGTTAATCGCCTTTGATTGCACTGTTTATCTATCTATACTTCTACAAAGTAGATTACTCGTAAAACACGTTGCAATATGTGAGAAATCAGCGAGTCCACGTCACCGAAAATCGTGGGGTCCTTGCACGATTCGCGGGTACATGCACGATTCGTCAGACGTTTAGCTGTCCAGATATCGGAGACTATTAACATTTGTCCATTGCTTATTTCGATGCTGTAATTGTTTGCTTTAAACTAAATTAGTTGTGTTGATGGGGGCATTCCCGACAGCGACGACGTTATTTTACTTTACTTTTGCTGGTCCAATGTCCCTTCAGAACCGTGTAGTCGAACGTAGCCTACAGTCCATCGATGTGGCGACATCCATGGTTCGCGATCAACATGTGCCAGCTTCCAGACTGATGAGTAACACTCTGAACCTTGAGAATATCAGCGAATTCGTCATGAGACTACGCATCACCACCCGGCGCCACGTACTGGTCCTCCTGCACCTGAAGGCGAAGACTAATACCAACCGTCCCAACAAATTTATCAAGACCAGGTTAATGGATCTCAAAAAAGAAGATTTTTTAAATCATGCCCGTTCCCTCCCAGATTGTAAAACCCTAAAATCTCGGCCAATCTCTACTAACAACTCCGATGCGCTGGATTTAGTGGTGTGGTGGCTTCAACAGGAGCCTACTTCCCTTCGCGATGGAAGCAATAGTAGCTTTAGTCAATTGGTCCAAAAGCCTTGTAAAGATTTCATTAGCGCACTATCAACTTCTCGTCTTCAACCCGGAGGCGGCGGGTTTCGATTCCCGATTCGATCGAGGAACCTTTCGGGTTGGAAATTTCTTCGATTTCCTTGGGCATCGCTGGTCATACAATATACAAATTCAAGGGCTGGAGTTGGCATAGAGAGCACTCACTTCATAATTGTGGAAGTGTTTCGAAAATATTAAGTTGCGAGCAGGCAAAAGCAGCTCGTTGAAAAGAGAGTCAAATCCAGTTAGAACAAGAAGATCTCGTTCCAAGATTTTGTTTGTTCTGACTTAGGGAAGGCTATTACACCGTCCACCAGCTTAAACGGGTTACTACCCTCACCAGGCGGAGCAAGTTCATAGCAAACAAAATATGCCATGGCATTGTTGGTCGTCAAGTGCATCAACACAAGAAATCATAGCGAAAATACAGGATATGGTTTTGGAAGATCATCGATCGACTGTGGATGTCATAGCTGACCCCATAGGTATCAACAGCATGGCATATGGAACAACATGGCATATTTTGGCAGAAGTTTTGGGATTCAAAAACTGTGTGCATAATGGGTGCCGTATTTGCTAACAATGTGATTTTCTGAGCAACATTTGCAGCAATTTCGAAAAAATAAAATTGGATTTTCTGCGTCTCTTTTCTTGGGTCTTCCACCATGATCCTGAATCAAAACAAGAGACTAAGGAGTGGTGTGAACCAGGCACTTCGGCTCCGAAGCGAGTTCGTGTCCAGAAGTCGGCCAAGAAGGTGTTCGCGTCAGTTTTTAACCAGTTGGATAATAGCTATTCGCCAGATTTAGCTCCCTCTGACTTCTGGCTGTTCTCATACCTAAAAAAAATCCTTCGTGGATATCATTTTTCATCAAACGAAGAGGATATAGCCGTCGCAGGGCTTCCAGAAAGTCACTTCCGTGATGGGACAACAAACGTGGAAGATCGTTGGACCAAGTGTCTTCATCTTATGGGAGACTACACTGAGCAATAAAAATGATTTCCCCAAAAGTAAATGTATTTTCATTTTCGCTATCAAAACTTTTTGGCAAACCTAGTGTCTATATATCTGTCTAATTTTAGCTCTATTTAGAGTTCTAATTTCAGATCTAACTCTATATTCAGTTCCAATTTCAGCTCGAGTTTTGGTTTAAATTAAGCACTAATTTCAGCTCTCAGTTTAGTTCAGCTATAATTTTCAGTTCTCACTTGCAGCTCTTATTTCAGCTCTAATTTCATCTTTAATTTTCATTTTAATTTAAGCACTAATTTCAGCTCCAATTTCAGCTCGAAATTGCACTTCTAACTTTCAGCTCTAACTTTTGATTCTATCTTTCAGCTCTAACTAGCCCCTTCAACTTTTAACTTGCACTTCTAACTTGCATCTCAAATTTCAGCTTAAATTTTAGCCCTAATTCTCTGATTTCAGCTCTCATTTCAACTCCAATTTCAGATCTAAATTTCACTTCTAACTTTCAGCCCTAAGTTGCAGTTCGAACTTTTTAAATTTGTGCTCTAACATTCACCACTAACTTTTTAATGTCAGCCCTAACTTTCACTTCTAACTTTCGGCTCTAACTTTCAAATCTAACATTCATCTCTAATTTCAGCTCACAGTTCAGCAAGCCAACTCGAGTTCAGTTTTCGTTGAGTTTTCAGTTCTCACTTGCAGCTCTAATATCAGCTCCAATTCTAGCTCTAATTTCAGTTATAATTTCAGCTTTAAATTTCGCTTGTAACTTACAGCTCTAATTTCATCTAAGTTCCGTTTTAGTTTAAGCACTAATTTAAGCTCCAATTTGGCTCTAAATTGCACTTCTAACTTTCCGCTCAAAGTTGCAGCACTTAACTTTCAACTCTAACTTTCTGCTTTAATTTTCGTCGCTGACTTGTAGCTCTAACTTTCCTTCTAACCTTTATCTCTAACTTTCGGCTCTTACTTTCATCTGTAACTTACATTACATACTTTCAGCTTTAATTTTAAGACGCATTTTACCTCCGATTTTAGATCTAATTTCAGTTCTAAATTTCACTTCTTACTATCAGCCCTAAATTGAAGCTCTAACTTTTAACTGTCAATTTCAGCTGTAATTTGCAGCTATGACTTCGATCGCTAACTTGTAGCTCTAAATTTGGGCCCTAACATTCATCTCCAACTTTCACTTCTATCTCTTAGCTCTAACTTTCATTTCTAACTCATATTTATGTTTTTTGTGCTAACGTAAGAACAGCATTACACTCAACGGAAACGCGACGCGAGTACGGACACAACACTTATAGTTCTTACAAACGAAAAAGGACTTCAAAATTTACCTTTTTATCCGACCGGTTTCGAGCATGATGCAGCTCATCGACGGGGAGATGTCCAGCCGTCATATCATGTCATATCTAACATTCAAATATGTCAGCCTTAAATTTATGACGAACTTCAGCTCCAATTTTCAGCTCTAAATTTTATTTCTAACTTTCAATTCTAATTTTAGCTCTAATATTCATCTCTTACTTTAAGCTGTAATTTTCAACTCTACTTTCATCGCTAACTTGCAGCTCTAAGTCTGAGTTCTGACATTCACCTCTAACTTGTAGCTCTAACATTCATCGCAAACTTGCAGCTCTAACATTCACCTTTCGGCTCCAACTCCCATCTCAAAATTTAATTTCTAACTTTCATCTCTAATTTTAGCTCTAATATTCATTTCTTACTTTCAGTTGTAATTTTCAGCTCTTCTTTCATCGCTAACATGCAGCCAAGGTTGCGGCTTATCATTTTTGACTTATCCATATTCATTTGCCGATAGCTCTTCTCAGAAGCTCAACTTCAAAATATAATGTATGATGAACTTATGGTGCTTGAGTAGACCTACAACTTGGTCTAACAATACATAGCTCTATCTCTTATATCTGAGGAATAAGAGCGTATATTCGCAGTGATCTTCGCGATGAAATTCGCGGTGAAGATCACGCGATTATCATCGTGAAGATCACTGTGAATATACGCTTTCATGTCGAAGATATAGGAGTTAGAGCAATGTACTGTTAAACAAAGTTGTAGGTTTACTCATTCACTACAAGTTCATCATACATCATATTATCAAATCGACCCTCTGAAAGGAGATATTGGCAAATGAATATGCCTGAGTCAAAAATGATAAACCGCAACCCTGCATGCAGCTATAAATCTGTGCTCTGACATTCACCATTCACTTTTCACCGGTAACCTTCAACTCTAACATTCACTTTTAACTTTCATCTCTAATTTTCAGCTTAAACTTTCATCGCTAACTTGCAGCTCTAAGTTTGAGTTCTAACATTCATCTCTAACTTTCATTTCTTACTTTCAGCTTTAATTTTAGCACTAATTTTACCTCCGGTTTCAGCTCTCATTTCAGCTCCAAATTTCACTTCTAATTTTCAGCTCTAACATTCACCACTCATTTTTACTTCTAACATTTAGCTCTAACTATCAGCTATAATTTTCAACTCTTAGAATCAGCTCTAATTTAATTTTAGCTCCATTAGCTCTAAATCTCACTCATAACTTTCAGCCCTAAGTTGCAGCGCTAACTTTCAGCTCTAACTACCATCTGAAAATTTCATTTCTAACTTTCATCTCTAATTTTAGCTCTAATATTCATTTCTTACTTCCAATTTTAATTTTTAGCTCTACTTTCATCGCTAACTTATAGCTCAAAATCTGTGCACTGACACCTCTAACCTCTAACTTTTAGCTCTAATTTTTAACTCTAACATTCATCTCTCATTTTCAGCTTAAATTTTCATCGCTACCTTGCAGCTCTAAGTTTGAGTTCTAAAATTCACCTCTAACTTTCATTACTTACTTTCAGCTTTAATTTTAATTTTAAAAGCACTAATTTTACCTCCGGTTTCAGCTCTAAATTTCACTTCTAACTTTCGGCAATAAGTTGCAGCTCTAACTTTCCACTGTAACTTTCAGCTATAACTTCCATCGCTAACTTTCATCTGTAATTTTAGCTCTAACTTTTAACCATGCTGATCTGGGCTCAGGAGTTGTTTGCAATGGTAGAACAGTCGGTTTATCTCAACCATCTCGAAAAGTTTTGAAACTTTTTTATGCACTGGGAGCAAGAACGCAAACAGTCCGTTCGAAAGCGGATGGTTGAAAATCCTTTGCAGCGGGACGAGCGAACTCAAAAACAAAGGCGGAATTACATTCGATCCTCAGTTTACGTGATCCTGCTACTCAGGAATCATCATCAGCGGTGACATCGGGTATAACAAAACCTGAGATTATTACTGGGCGTATTACTAGAGGCCGATGATATCAGTCTGTAAGCAATTCGTTAGAGAAAATGCAAGACAATTTTGAGGCAAACAGGTCCCATAAGACTTGTGACTCCTATGCTCCATTGGAAGGCCATACTTCTTACGCTGTTGTTTGACTTAATTCCACACGGATTTAGGATGGCATTTCAGTTGTCGTTATGGGCCAACCCGATCAACTACGCTTCTATAGATCTTGTTCAATAATACGTCCTGGTTCGCAGCAGTACAGTCCTGTTCTTCGAATACCTCCTCAAAGCGGCTTTCTTTTGACTTTTTAGTTTACGAAGATGAACACGGAAGGTATGATCTTCTTGGGAACATGTCGACATATTGCATAAGAAAGCGTATGAAAAAAGTCCCCTCTGCTGAGCAGTGCTTACATGATTTCCGTCGAAAATGTTGTCACTATCCAACGAGTCAAAAAAACAAATGGATGATGCTGTCATAATCTGCGTTTCTTAAGTCGTAAAGGACCGATTCGGGGTGCTCCCTATTTTCTACTACGGTCCCTCTTACGATGCTGAGTTTGTTAAATGAGCTAAACAATCTGTATTAACACAGTAAAAAGCAGGCCCAAGCTTACCTCGGGTTGTTCCACTAGGGAATATATTAGTCCGCCTTAGTAAGAACTTCCATTGGTTAGCTAAGGGAAGTTGTATGCCTTAGACTTACACTTGATAGATAGCTAGGTCCTGTTCCGAACCCACGTCGATAAAACATGTCTCAAGTGTGATATCTGCGTTAGATCTTTCTTTCCCCGTGCTAAATAGAAAATTCACCCTTTTTGCTCAATAACAAGCTTTCTGTCCATAACAGCAAATAACACTTTCGATCATTGCATACGGTTTGCTAATCTAGTAGGGTTGCGCTAAAATCTTCAAGAATTTCAAATCGTCCAGAGCGAACCACTTGAAAAATGATTCTCGACAATCCTTCGAGAAACCGAAACAACTATCAAACTATTCTTTACACGTGTCTGCTGTTTATCTGACCGAAGACAGTGTCTTTATGTAGCTCACGTTTGCTATGACTGGTAGTGGTTTCAACGTAAGATAATAAACAAATTTACTGTTATGTTCGCAAAAGTCATTCGTTGGTTGGTTTACTGTCATGAAAAGTTGTCGGCGTTTTCAGTTTTCACCATACAGGTTGATACGAGAAATTTCATTAGCTACTTGGGCTAGCCTTTGTTGAATGGTTCATAACGGTTCCGAATTACCGCCGTTTCCTGAGCTGGAATTTTTTTGAGTTGTTTAGATCGAATGTGTCAAGTCTTGTGGCCACAATAGTAGGAAGCATCTTGCGAAGTAAGCAGTCAATTTAAACGACCCAGATGATCTCGTGGTTCCGACTGAGGGAAGACTCCCAACAATATTCACAAGAAAGACCTGACTGTACCGCCCATCGTACACCCATCATTAGCAATTCCTAAGAATATGTTTTGAGCTGGCTTCCAGATGTTGTCAAAGAAATCAACATCAACGGTGGGAGGAGGATTAAATGTCATGCATGCATCATTATTAACACTCCTGCGTTCACTGAAAGGCTGCTACTGAAAGTCTGGTGTCTGAAGACACCGACTGCAACAGAATGGTGTAATATTGATATGAATACCACCATTACACGAACTCGTAGACTAGAGAGGCAACAAAAGTGCTGACCTCTCCTTCCAAGCTGCAACTGTGCACCGCAATAGTAGCGGTAGGTAAGGTAATTCTGTCGGCTATACAAATCTCGTTTGTTTACAAGCTCTTCGGGTTGTTGATGCTAGAGGAATTTTCAACAGCAGACAAACGGACGATTTAACGGTTCAACGGTGGTCGTCGCGTCATATTGATCACAAGACAACCCGAACGGGCTCAAAGGGGTAATTGTTGGAGTCAAATTGGACTTGTCGTGTTTTCCATTCCTCTCGTCACAAGACAATCAACTGTCCGTCAAAATAACACCAATACTTTCCTTGAGCACATTTTGTGTCCGCTGTAGACGGCATGACACACCCATTCCAATGTAATACTTTGTTCTTCTGTGAAAGCATGAGGTGGTGCTTCTGCACCCTTGCTTTCAGTCAATTTAATCAGTTCCGGTGGGTGGGCATGTTGGTTGCAATCTAATCTAACATCGAACGGGTCTGCTTTCCTTCCAGAACAGCCAAGATGAACCACGCTGGCACCGACATTGATTTATGGCGTATAGAACTCCCGCTCCAAAGCTTTCACACCTTTTCCAAAAAGCAGCTTCTAGGTATGCCAGCCAACTTGAAGGACCGCTGGAAGGAAAAGATAATCAGTCTCGGAGCCGGTTAATGTAATTTGGTTGCGATTCAGCCGGCTGTCATGAAAAATAGCAATGTCACTGACCTCAGCGAGAACCGAAATCACCGTATAAAAGTGAAATGATTCACTCTCGCTTTTAAACATGCTTCCGGTGTGACACCTCGTCTTCGTCGTCATTACACATCCAACTAACAACCAAAGGTTGGTTGCGATTCGAAGGGAACAACCATGTGAGTTAATTACAAGAAATTAAAAATACGAACTCGATGACTACTACCAACCATTTACCGCACAACTCTCGAGCGTCGTCGCAGCGTGAGTTGTTTTGGTCTAGATTTGGCAAGGGCACGTGATTTCGCTACAGTGGCTGTTCCCAAACAGTCCATCCATGTGATGTGGCGGGCGGTTGGCCAAACAAAGGGAGACGAGAGACGCGGTGCAACGAAGATCATCCATCCGAAGGTACTTCATTCCGCGATGACGCATTTCAAGCGCGATCGTGAGCTAACTTACCAGCTACACCCAGCTGACCGGTTCATCTCAAATTCGCGGCGCGCAAAAGTTTATTAATTGCACAAATAAATAGCTCGAAGAGGAGTGCCGTGGATAATCTATTTCCAACAAACAGTACTCGGTCCGCGGTTCCCCGCCTCGTTCCACTGCAGCTGTCTCGCTACTGCTACTGCAACCGGGTGCAGGTGCACCTTCCACACAGATGTGCTTGCTTGCTACACCCTGGTGAGAGCTGAGATGAGCACTTCCGAGATCGACGAAGACTCCGACGACTACGACTACGACGAAGACATACATAAATAAACTGCACAATTTTAGCTCTAATCAATATTTATTTTTCCCGAAGCGATTTTTGCTTTACAAGCTTGCCTGCCTCTTTCAATAAGGTAACGAGGCGTTGCAACGACGTCGACTCGACCCATGTGACTTGGGTCGATAAACGAGAGACGGAGGAGGAGGAGAAATGAGGAGAACAGCAATGGTATCTGAGGAGGGAGGAGAAGTAGGAGAACAACAATGGTATATCTGAGCGGTATCAAATGGCTTCACAGCTTGGAGGGTGAATCGAAGCTACTGGACCTGCGAGGAGCAATTCTAGGAGGCCAATTTTCGTGTTACGATGAAAATTATAAGACCATCTTCACACGCCCCCCGCAAGCAAGCAAAGACGATTGAAACTTGAAACCTTCCCCCATGCACCGACTATCACACCAGGTTCATGCTCCGGTGGCTTCAAAGAACCGGACCCGGGTGCAAGTACAGTTCTGAAACATAGTTGCCTCACCTTTAAAGCTGAAAATGATTGAAATACCTTTCGTCCACACGTTGTTCCCGTGATAATTTTTGCTTCCATTCTCCATTTCCCGAAAGCGACGGCGGCAAGATGTCGGAAGATGATTGCGAAATAGTTGTTGCCCCATTCCTTCCTTCCCATGAGAACACTCGGTCGATTCTGATGCGCAAAGTTTGGGCGTGTATGGGGAGAGAGAGAGAGAGAGAGACCCAAAGTGGCAAATGTCCTTTGATCTTCCGGTCGGTACATTGTAGCTACGTTGCTCGAAAATAAGGACATTCTAATATGTACTTGAATGGATATGATTTACTGGGCGATGCTTCGATGCGTACCAGTTTTTGGGGAGCCTGGGATGTCGCAATCAAATTGATTGGAATAATCAATTGCTCAATTGAGATACACCAATCCCATCGGGGAATCGATAAGTGACGAAGGCTGAGATGTTTGCAACTTATCATTTTACATTGGGAATTTTGGAGTATCTATAACACATTGGTCGGCGAATGGGCAACTTCTAAACCGTTTAAGCGTGTTTTCTGTGGTTCATTAACAGAGCAGGAATAGTTGTAGTGTATGTGGATCAATACTTCATGTAAAGAGGCGTCTACGATGAAGAATTGCCACACTATGGAAATTGCTGTAACTTTTTAACCGTTGGGTAGAATTTAATGAAAATTTGGGTGGATTTAGTTAAAGTCCTGTGATCAAAACTCGCGGAAATGGAGTCGAAAGAACAGCTCGTGCGTGATAAAATCTTGCGCATTCATCACGAGAACAGGGATCTCTCGCATCGTTCTATCGCTAAAACGTTGGGAATCGCGAATTCCACGGTGTCGCGAGTGATTAAGTGGTTCGAGGAACGGTTGACCACCGATCGGAAGCCCAGAAGTGAAGGAAAAAGTATTCCGTACAACACCAAAAATCACAACCGCGTAGTTGGGGCCTTCAACCGAAATCCGAACGCCTCCGTTCGGGATGTGGCTAAGAAGCTGCACCTAAGCCGAAGTTTTGTCCAGAAGGCCAAAACTAAGGCTGGGCCTCGAACGTTCAAGGTACAAAAAGGCCCCTAATCGCGACGAGAAGCAGAACAAGTCCGCCAAAACCCATGCCAGGAAGTTGTACCTCAACATGCTGACGAAAGTTGAATGCTGCATCATGGACGACGAAACATATGTGAAGGCCGACTTCAAACAGATCCCCGGCAACCTGTTTTTCACGGCCAAGGATAAGTTCAGCGTTCCGGAGCATGTCCGCACTCAGAAGATGTCCAAATTTGCGAAGAAATTCCTGGTTTGGCAAGCCATCTGCACGTGCGGGAAGCGGAGTGCACCTTTCGTGACCCAGGATACGATGAACGGACAGGTGTACATAAAAGAGTGCCTCCAGAAGCGGCTGCTTCCTCTCCTGAAGGCCCACAACGGTCCAACAATCTTCTGGCCGGATTTGGCCTCATGCCACTACTCCAAGGACGTGCTGAAGTGGTATGCGGATAATAAGGTCAATTTCGAGCCGAAAATGTTCAACCCTCCCAACACTCCGGAGCTCCGCCCCATCATGAAGTACTGGGCGATTATGAAGCAGCACCTTCTTAAACGACCTAAGGTAGTGAAGACACTCGAGGAACTGAAGAAAGTATGGGCTTACATGCAAAAAACGGTTGATTCACAGGTTGTGCAGAATCTTATGGTCGGGGCCATTTGCGGGCCAAGGTGCGGGCATTTGCGTATGGACTGTAAATAAAATACGAGTAAAATGGTGAAATGAAGTTTAATAGTTATTTCTCAATCCCTGAAAATTTGATGGCAATCGGATGAAAACTCGAATTTTGCGAATCAATTTTGTGTGTGGCAATTTCATCGTGGACACCCTTTAGTCTTCATTGATCACAATCGCATACAATCTTTTAAGCAAGCTCCATCCACCTAGCTTGATCGCGTGCTTCATTTCAAAAGAGCCAAAAGCTCAATTTCAACTGCTTCTATTCAATTTTCACAGCCTATCGTACTCTAATGAAGCTATCAATACTTTCTCTTCATATCTTGGGTTCTAGCTGAAATTGCTGTCCACTCCTAGGGTCTTATGTTGATGAGAAGATATTTCCTTAAAAACAGATTAGAATAACGTACTTCACGCTTGGAGTACTAGAAACGTTACAATTATAGAATTCGAGTTGAGCAAATCGAATCGACACTTGTCACGGTCGAGTCGAGCAACGGTGTGCATTACAGAAGCCCAATGAGGTATATACAGGTGGAGAAGAAGTGGTTAAGTTGTATTAGTGTAATGCAAAATTCTGTCATTGTTCGTGAGATGATGCACAGCCTTTTTTTTGTAAACATGCGTGACGTAGATCTCCAAATACAACAATTCACAACAGCAGCAAATCACGAGGTGGAATGCTCATTTTCAGTAATTGGTGTAGTTTTTAAAGGTTTCGGCTAAAAAATGCCTTCTTGTGCACTAAAGGGATGCTAAACTTGCTTTGTTATTATTATGTTTTGGACTTTTACGTCACTACCCACCTGTATACACCTCATTGACAGAAGCCGTCTGAATCTGACGGAGTCGGCAACCGAACTCGACTGCTAACTAAAGTGTTGATATTCATCAAAATGTTATTGAAATATTACAGCATGCATTATTTCAGGACTTCAATTTGACTGTCATTTTTGACATTCGAAGAAAAAGTATTGATTGTTATTCACTCTTGTTTTGGGAATTACACTAATGTTTTTTTATTCAGAAAATCTCATTGAGATGATGTTCTAAAGTTGCTATTTGAAATATTCTCCGAGGAAGTTCTTAGGGTAGGGAACGGCTTCAGCTCCCCGGGACCCCATTCCAAGCACAGGGTTAACGTTAACCTACAATGCTTATTTTTCGTAGTGTGATACTTCACTAGATGAAGCACCGTGGCTTGGAATAGGGTCCCGGGGAGCTGAAACTGTTCCCTAGCTTATTTAATTTGCGGACAAAAGTCGGTATTTAGTTCAAAGATGATTCAGAAGAGGAGTTATTACCTAGTTATCATAAATTTATTTCAAGTTGCACGATGCATCAAGTCCTTAGTAACATTTCTATTTCGTTGATAGTTTGTCTATTAAACGATTTGCTGATGTTTTTGACGTATTGGATCCTTGATTACACTTTATATTACCGTACTGCGTGTTGAAAAAACTTGAACATGTTTTTACATAGCCGAAGGAACGCAAAAAGAAAGTCGACGAGGAGTCTCCTAATGTTACTTGGGACCTAGCTTTCTAGCACTTCTGGGTAGTTCCAACTAAACTTTTGGGAAGTTTGCTTCGGAACTGTTGGGGAGTACTCTCCTCCTGACCTTCTTTCCTAAATTGTTTGAGAAGTTCCTTCTTCAACTTATAAGTAGTGCCTTCTCTGGTAAGTTTCTTCCTGAAATTCGGGGAAATTTTTTCATCAGCTTCTTCTTTCTGTACTTCTGCTATGTCCCATCTTGAACTGAAATCTTGAAAAAAAAATCTTAAATTTTAAGGACGCTTCTTTCTGAACTTTTGAGAAGTCCTCTTCTAAACTTTAGGAAAATTTTCTCCTGAACTTCAGGGAACTTTGTTCCTGAATTTCTGAGAAATGCTTGCTTAAACTACTAGCAAGTACCCCCTATAATTCTAGAAAGTTTCTTTCTGTTCTTTGGAGAAGTTTCTTCCTAAACCTTGAGAATGCCGAATTCAGAATTCGAAATGTTCTCTTCTGAACTTCGGGAAAGATCTCTAGCACTTCTGGGAAGTTCCAACTGAACTTTTAGGAAGTTTTTTCCGGAACTGCTGGGAAGTCCTTTCCTGAACTTCGGAGAAGTTTTCTCCAGAACTTCTAGGACGTAACGTCCTGATCTTTGTGGGAGTTTCTTATTTTTTGAGAAATTATAGGTAGTGCTCTCCCTGGTTAGTTTCTTCCTGAACTTTTGGGGAGTTACATCTTGAACCTCTTTTAAGATCCAAGATTTTAAGTAGTGCTCTACCCTAAACTTCTTCTTGAAGCTCTAGAAAATCCTCTCCTGAACTTCTGGGAATGTGTGATTTTGAACTTTTTAGGATATTCCTGCTCGATCTACTGAGAAGTACGTCCTACACTTCTGAGAAATTTCCTCCTGACCTCCGGAGAAGATTTTGTTTTACGGAAATCTCTTCATGAACTTTTAAAAAGTATCTTCCTGAAGCTCTGGGAAGTCTCCTTCTGAATTTTCTAGGATGTGTCCTAAATTCTGGGTGCTTTCTTTCTACACTTCTGAGAATATAGGACTAACTTCGTCAACTACTTAACTCGAAGGTGAATTTTTAAATCCCAGGTAAAAATGTTCGTTTGATGCGTTTAATAGTACTCTGGGGGAAAAAACAGAGTTCCAAAACCAATTACAAAAGCTCATCACTTTTATTTTTGTTCTGAGTCTCCGATCGGTCTCCCATTAAATGAACCAATGTTAGGATCAAAAAAGTAATAGCATTCAAAAGAGAAAATATACTTTTTGTTACCCCGACCTAAAGCACATTGGTGGTCCTAATGAATCGAGCTTTTGGTCAGCTTCCTACCACTTCTGCTTAACATTATTTTTGCTGGCTCCATGCCACCAAAGCCTCTGGCGATGTCCATCTTAATTTTAATCAGTTTGATGAGCCATTCATTTTGTACGAACGGCAGCAAAATCCAAATTTATTGGAAACCATGTTGACAAGCAAAATTTCACTGCAAAAAGTTGTGCTAAGGCGCTTTCCACCGAGTTTTTGTAAATATTTTTTTGTATTATAATGGACGACGAAACATACGTACTCGAAGACTTCAAACAGCTGCCGGGTCTGGTGTTGTAAACCGCAATGCAAAGAAACACCGTTGCCGAGCATTATCGGACAAAGAAAGTGTCCAAATTCCCGAAAAAATATTTGATTTAGCAGCCCATATTTAGTTGTGGTCGAAAATCTAAAAGGTTCGTCTATACCGGCACTATCAAGTCTACGCTCCATACAAAAATCAAAAAAATTGTATGGAGAAAAGTCTACGAAGGGGGGGGGGCAGGCCCTAAGGATGTGTACGGGAAAGAATGTCTGCAAATGCGGTTGCTACCGTTGATCAGAAGCCACGACTCTCCAGCTCTGGTTTGACCTTTTGTTATTATGCGAAATCCGTCCTGGAATGGTATAAGGTACAAGAGCTACAAAACGTGCCAAAAACTGCCAATCCACCAAACTGTCCAGAACTTTGCCCAATAGAGAAGTACTGGGCTCTAGTTAAGCGGAAACTCTTTGAAACTAAGAAGAAAGCAAATGGTACCGATGATTTCAAGAGAAGATGGAGAATCGTTATGGCAGACGTGTCTGAGGATACCGTACGGAACCTGCTGACGAGTGTACCACAGAGAGTTGAAGAATTTTACAGAAAGAAGGACTAGCATCTTCAACGACTGTTTCTAATGTAGATATAACTCTATTATTGTGAAATAAACAATAGAAAATGACAGGAACAGCTCAAGATAGGTCGTTTATTCTCGTGATAGTGGATGTCTTACTTTCAATGTCGCATGACGGCCATGAGATTTTCCAGCACTGCTTGTGAATTTCAAAATTGTGCACTGTTTGAGTAGTGAAAACTAGAGAGATATTATAACAGAATTGTGCAGCTCATGTACAATGTTGCCACGTACAAAAGCGAGCCACAACGACATCACGCTAGATATGAGCAGTCCAGAGATTGGACTCTATGTAAATTCATAGAAATTTGCACTCGCCTTAAGATTTTTTCCAATAATGATGTTCTTTTGCAATAAGTTTCCTTCTACAAGACATGGTAAAAAGAAGACGAAACACTGTTCTCTCGGCTAGGCCAAGTACACGTATCATTCTTATGCGATAGTAGACGTTAGCTTCATGTTTAGGCCGATAAAAACATCCGATCAAAACTAGTTGTGCTAGACAATTTAGTTTACTGTTTGTGTGTGTTCCTGATATTAGAATGTCCTTATTCTTACGTTTAGTATTCCTTCAGTCCAGATAATCGAATAGTAATTGAAGAAGACCGTTTGAATGCAGCATAGTTCAAGAGCATCAATTCTAAATGTTCTTTTTATTATTAAATTTTATTAATTTGGATCTTGTAACTGGCAACAGTAATGAGATCGTTTTCACAATGATATGAGAGCTACAAATGAACCCCAAACAAGAAATTAAACGAATACAAATGGCACTGCAGTACTGCGCTTGTTTATGGTACATATTTTAAGGAACTAACTTAATAAGAGAAATCGAGTTATTCATCCATAATTAGTAAAAAAAAAATACCATAAAAGCTGCTAATCACTGATTGAATTAAAAATCCTATGAAGTTGTGGCAGCGGCAAAATATTCAATGTTTGATTTGGTGAGTTCGTTCCAGTATGCAGATATCTAGACTTTGATGAAAAGTACCGGAAATTTGCCAATAAAACAAAATTTTCTTAATTCTCACGCAAATTTATTTTGTCTCTTTCAGAATAACTTCCATTTGAAGCGATACACGCTTGACCCAGTCATTCGTGGACTTTTCATATCCCGTCGTAGGGATGGCCTTGAACTCCTTCGTCGCATTCTCTGTTGTAGCCTCAATGGACTCGAATCTCTGGACCAATGGACTCAATGGAGTCGAAACCCCGAAATGGCAGTTTGAGTTTATCGAGAAGGAAGAAGTCGCACGGGGTCATGCCAGGTGAATACGTGGCCTACTCATGAATTTTGGGCTTCGGAAATCATGTTTTCGGCAACCTTCTGATGGTATTTTTCCACGAAAGCCAGAACTTTCGGAGTAAGCCGTATGGTAATGCGTCGCTGCCCAAAATATCAACATCTTAGAGAAAAGATCACCTGGTGTGGCAGGCCATCTGCACTTGTGGCTTGAAGAGCGACCGGAACCGTCAACCAGGAAATTTATCTGAGCGAGTGCCTACAAAAACGTCTACTGCCTTTCCTGCAGCGACACTATTGTTCCGTTCTATTTTGGCCGGATTTGACATCTTGCCATTACGGAAAAAAGGCCATGGAGTGGTATGCTGCCAACAACGTTCAAGTGGTGCCCAAGGACAAGAACCCTCCCAACACGCCAGAGCTCCGCCCAATCGAACAATATTGGGCCATCGTCAAGCGGAACTTTAAGAAGACTCAAGAAGCTGTTGAGAGCGAGAAACAGTTCAAGGCAAATTGGCGTTCTGCGGCGAATAAAGTGGACAAGAAGACTGTACAAAATCTTATGGCAAGTGTTAAACGAAAGACCCGGCAATTCGCATTCGGTAAAAAGGAAGCTTAGCTGAATATTTCTCCTGTATTCTGTTTTAACTGAACTTCAAAGAGAAAAAGAATTTGACTTAACTTTGATCGACTTACACACATTACTGTTAGAGGAAATTTTGATCGGAATACCCTTTATGCAAAATAAAACTAACTCGATTTGTGCGAACAAACTTCAAACTGAAATATAACACCCAGAAACCGTGTCCAGAAGTGAGAAAAACCAAACAATGTATTTCTCCGAAAAAACCTGAATGTTGTCGCACTGTATCGCTCGTCACACGTGAAGCCAACGACGAAAAGTGCAAACTGCGCTCGTGTTTTTTTTTTGCATCTGATGAATGGCCCCGACGCTTTGCTTTGTGCGATAAATCTCGAAACTAGCAAAAACGTTCTCTGGAAAGTGCGACCTTGACTCTATTTTAATTCGGAAACCCCTCCGATCCATCACTTGGCGTCCGGTCTGTGCTGTCTCCCAAGAGTTTACGTAATAGCTTCCAGCCTTTTTCATATCCCAGTATCCAACAGGCTCATTTCGGGGGTTTCTTCTCAAGGCTTAATTTTGCCCTGATTGCAGATGTACGAGAGTCTGCACTATGGGCACAGGTTTTTGTTGTTGCTCGGAATATGATACTATTTTGGTTGTTATTTACCTTCTCGTAGATGAGCAGGATGTGACACAAAGTGTCTCGGGGAAGGACAACATACCACCGACGGGAATGCAGAATCATCCATAAAGATAAAAATGCGGCACTGGTGTTCTCAGGGTCATCCCCCTCTCTCCTTACTCACCTACATATACCGCCGCTTCTTATCTATTTCCACCTTTTTTCCTCGGCTTAGCGAGTTGGAAAGCAAAACGTGTCGTGTAATCATAAATCCGCATGACGACACTGGCGCTGAGAGGGGATGATACTTTCGAGGGCGCACGGCCCTCTTGGGTGTAGTTTGTACAAATCAAATACAGGATTTCTGCGGTGACGCAAGCACGTACTTTGCCCACGCCCTAATCAATTCCCCAAATCATTAGCGGGACAAAAACAATCAGTCGAGTTCATGTTCATTTCCTTCTTCGAGCTCAATCGATCTAATTCCATTTCCTCCTTAGCAACTTTGTAGGGGCGTTGGACGTTTGTCGTTCGTTGGCCGTTGCTTGAAGAAGTGCCTAATCCAATTAGGGAACGAGAAGGGAAATAACTAAAAGAGCTCTGCTGCCCAACTATCGTGCGACTGTCGTCGGGGAAACTGAATGACCAACTTTTAAATGTAATAAAAACCGGATGGAATGCTGTAATGGGACCGGCTTTCGCTTGCAGCCAAGACGACCCCCGACTGCACGGCGAATCAGTGAGAAAGCGATGGTGCAGTCAGTCTATTGCATCCCAAGCGCATATGTGTCATCTGCACTGCTGGTGCACAGCCTCCTCTTCTCACACGCTTTCCTCGTTTTATTATTCATGGTACCCGTTTCATCACATACATGGATATCTGTGGGCACTACTGAAGGAACACACACACAAACACACCCGGCGACGACCCGGCGAAATGGGCTGTTATGCTAATATACTGCCCGCATTGCTCCATTATCGAGTCCATTTCATTAGCCAAATGAGTTTTCCACACAAACGAGCGAACGCGGCGCAAAATCGCTTCCCGATAAGGGTGGCTAATGCAGCGGTCAGGAACGAGGGGGCTAAAACGCGCGCGGCCCATTTATTGCCCGTTCATCGTGCCTTATATAACTGCCGAGATGCGCTCGCCGCCGGTATTGGTTCGTGGAAGGACGTGAAATTAGCATTTCGCTTAAAATTGAGTCATAAATCAACGGCCACTGGAGGAGGAGTTGGTGTGGGTGCCGTTCCGAGGGATCCCATTTCCGTCCACCAACGGCAGGCACCGACAGCGTGTCAGTGTGGGGCCCCGGAAGGGATTGGGCGAATCTCGCATTTGCTGAATTTCTAAGGCTGCTGGTAGTAGATCGCACGCATAAAAGCCACCCAGGTAATGGAAACGGTAGAGCTTGATTAGGAGGTTTGGCAGTTAATTTTGATTTGAGCCGTGATTTTGGGGGCGATGATTGGCGGTTAAAGCTTAATGGTCGAAGGAGGAAACACATTTCAAACATTTCCTAGGTCTAACGGTTGATAGTTTCAATGGACGAGTCACGGATTATAAGTTTAATGATCTTTCGGAAAAAAGGTCAGGGGTATTTTGTTTGTGGCGGTTGTCACAGAGGTTGGTTGTAGATCGCTTCTATAGAATCATGAATTGTGAAAATAATCGGAAACCTTTATGATAACCAATTTGATTCTCGGCTCCGTAAAGTCTTAATGGACACTTGAGCCTTGCCAATAATCTGTTTATATTATTTTTTCTTCGATTTGAATACGATCAAAATGATCGTATTAATACTGTAAGTAATTTACACGACGGAACTCATCACTATCATTGCTGTTTGCCGATACCTAAGTAAATTGATCAGCAAAGGCCTCAGCGGTGAGCTCCGGTGGTTCGTCTATTCGGTGTCCAGTTTAACGACCCGCTCTACATGACGATTCTTCCCACCAACAGACTTGACGTTCCTCCACAGCTCAATCGAGCATGTTGGTTCCGATATTTCCGCAGTGAAAGCTGACCAAATGACCTTCACTGGATCCATGATAACCCTTCTTGTATTGGGGGCTACCCCATATGGCGTAAGACCATTTGGCATAAAAATCGGAAAATGAAAGCTGCTCCAGGTTCAGTTGGCATAATTATAATTTGGCATAACTTGAACTGCCTGGAGTGTGACCCGGACATAGGCCATCGGGTCCGGAACTTGAAGTTTCTTTCACCCTTCTCAGCGAGGCCGACCAGCAAGGGCGCCACTAGGGACTGGTATTCTGCCGGGGTCCTCCCTTAGCTCAGTCGGTAGAAGCGCAGCAACTAAGCAACACCATGCTGGAGGTGGCTGCGTTCGATTCCAGGTCTGGTCTAGGAATTTTTCGTAAAGGAAATTTCGCGAATCCCTGGGCATAGGGTATGATTATACTTTCCACACAATCATACTAATGGTACCTGGCATCTCAATTAATAACTGTGAAAGTGCATTCCGAACACTAAGTTGAGAGCAAGCAATAAGCAAATTGTGAAAGTGATAAGCTTGAAATGCCAAATAAGAAGACTCTGTCGGGCCATAGGCCACCGAATCTGGGACTTGCACTCTCCATTATATTTACGCCCGAACAGTTTAATGTTATAAAAAAAGAACTTTATGCGAAATGGCTTTATGCCAAATGACCTCATTATATAAGCCAACCACTGTACAAATTGGTTATTAAGCCAATGGCATTATGCCAAATGACCACTTGAAATTAATATTATTTCAAGAGTGTTATATTAAATCTAGACAAAATCGTCAAAAGGTCGAATGTAACAATTGTAAACAATGACTTAAAACGTAAATTTCCTGGAAATGCCAGGTTGCTAACATCTTTTTCCTCAACAGACGGGAAGGTAATAGCTCCCTGTATCTGTTTTTCTGGTGCTATTTTGTTTGTGGGAGGCAAGAAGATCCCAGAAAAATACGCTAGAAGTCATTATTTAAAAATGTTACTTTCGACCTTTTGACTATTTTGTCTAGAAATGGTCATTATGCCAATTGACTTTACGCCAAATGACCTTGTGCGAAACGACCTTATGCCATATGTATAGGCCCAGGCAAGTTGGAACTCTTCCAACTAGGCAGCCCAAGAAGGAGTCATCAGGTGCCAGATCTCTTACTGCTTCCGCCTCCGGTCTTTGGAATGTGCCGATTAGCGGCCATATTCAGGATCTCAATCCAGTCTTGTGGGCTGAGTGTCACGCCGTCACCACTTCTTCGACGGAGTCGTCCCAGTTCGCCTCGTTCAGATTCCATATAAGTCTCGCAAGACTAAATGAGAAGCCTTCAGCCTTTGACAAGGCGATAGGGAAATGGTCACTGCCGTGTAAGTCATCCTGTACTTACCCGTTGAACTGACAAGTCACATCCCAGGAGGCGATGGACAGGTCGATCGCAGACTCAGCTCCAGTGGAGGAATCGATCCGCGAATGTCATCCTTAGGGGTTCTGCGCTTTCAAATCGCCCAGAATCACATAATGTGTAGGCAGTTTAGAGACGAGGTCTTTCAACTTGCCGATGATATTCTGTTTCTTGTCGACCTTACACTTCGGTGCCATGTAA
The DNA here is from genome assembly GCA_034211315.2 of Aedes japonicus. Taxonomy (NCBI): domain Eukaryota; kingdom Metazoa; phylum Arthropoda; class Insecta; order Diptera; family Culicidae; genus Aedes; species Aedes japonicus. Next base: position 43,603 of record JASCZW010000648.1, read on the forward strand.
GAGCTTACTACCATAAACTTCATGGGAAACTGAATGGTGGCCGCAGTGGCCTTCAAGTCAGTAGCCTGTTGTACTGCTTTATGTGATATATCTTCTCTAACAGCCAATTCACAGCCGTGGATGTCAGCAATCTTGTGAGGCTTCCCTAGCAGCACACTTGTTGCGATTCGGTTGAGATAATATAAATATGACTTGCTAAGTCATAATCAAGTTACAACAACTAATTGTGACCGTAGTGTGCTGCTTGGGTTAATATACCATTTGTACTTACACCCGAAGTAGTCGGGGGGTAAGTCAGCTACCTTGAACAGGGCGATGACGGAAGGGTTTAACCGTCTTGTCATGAGTTGTATCTCAGATAACTTTGTCTCAACCAGTGCGCGTTCCATTGGAAGTACAACGTTCAACGGCCCTAAATCAGTCTGTTGTGTGGTGGCAGACATGATGTTAATCTATGACGGTAACAGCGTCGCTTTCGCGATCCGTTACCGAGGCTTGAGGCGTTTCAAAGTCAGCAATTGCTTCCTCTTACGGCGGGCAAGGGGAGCACCACCATCATCCTCACTGGATTGGGTGGCCTTGCTGACACTATCAAAGTTCGTCAACCAAGACAGCACAGTCCTAGAGGTTTCTTCTCCTTGAGAGACTTTAGTTTCTCTTGAAGGCGGACTCTAGACAGGCTCTCAATTTGATCCCTTAGGAGTAGCTTTTTCTCGTTGGGATCAGACTTCTCGAAGTCGGTCATGAGATCAGTGCCAACTACCCTGGATGGCAAAACACTCTTTCCGACGCAGCCAGTCACGCTATCCTTCTGGTTTTGAGCGGTTTTAAGAGGACCAGTGCCCACAACTTTGTGCCCTCTTTGTTGCCAACGCTCGCTATATACCGATTCAATATGGATTTTTTCTACACCGTATTTTAACATAATTTAGGGTCTACATGCTTGAATAAGTGACAAACAACCATTATAAGGATAAAATTTGCGTACACATGTTTTTGCTAAGTTGTTCTAGACCTTCCAAACAATCCTTGATTTCAGATCTACAGATCTACATGATCAATAAGGAGATTTACGATGTCTCGACCGCACTTATTAGTTGGAAAAGCTCCAAGGAACATCATAACACTGTAATAGAATTTTACATAATTTCTAGCATGCCTGATGTACTCCAAACTATCCTTGAGTTCAAATCTTGAAGTTCTACATGATCAAAAAAGCTATTTACGATGTCTCCACCATACTTATGAGTTGAAATTGCTGCACGGGACACCATGACACTGTAATAGACATGTTTTAGTATTTATAGAATACCTAAGCTACTCCAAACTATCCTTGAGTTCAGATCTTGACGTTCTTCATGCTCAACAAGGCTTTTTACGATGTCTGCATCATACTTGGGTCCTCCCTTAGCTCAGTCAGTAAAGGCGCAGCTACAAAGCAACACCATGCTGGAGGTGGCTGGGTTCGATTCCCGGTCTGGTCTAGGAATTTTTCGTTAAGGAAAATTTCTAGACTCCCTGGGCAATAGGGTATGATTGTACTTGCCACACAATCATACTAATGCAAAAATTGTACCTGGCATCGAAAGCTCTCAATTAATAACTGTGGAAAAGCATCTAGAACACTAAGTTGAGAGCAAGCAATAAGCTAATTGTGAAAGCAATAAGCTTGAAATGCTAAAGAAGAAGAAGCATCATACTTATGAGTTGAAATAGCTGCAGGGGACATCATAACACTGTAATAGACATGTTACAGTATTAACAGAATACCTACGATATTCCTAAGTATTCTTGAGTTCAGATCTTGATGTTTTGCATGATCAACAAGGCGATTTTCGAGGCCTTCAAAGTACTTATAAATTGCAAAAGTTACATGAGACATTATAGTCATATTACAGTATTCTCAGAATATCTACGGTACTCCAAACTACACAAAGGTATTTTTTTTACACGGGGGATACGTTCCACTTTCACTATGAAACCGTGTAAAAAGAAGACTAAATAGAGTTGATCAATTCAAATTGCATAAACATTTTAAATTTTTTCGATGTTGTTTGCATGTGAGATTTTTCAATGCAATGGTCATAATAGAGTTTTTAAAATTTTGAGTATTTACACCAAAAATTATAATTTTTTTAAAAACTGCCATATTCTTACTTTTTACTCAAAACGAAAAATGTGATGCGAATAAAGTCGAGGAGTTGATCCGTTCTGAACAATTTTGGCGTGTAAAAAAAGACCTTAGTGTATTCCCTGATTTTTCAGATAGAGACAATCATCCACCAGTTGGTTTTAGAAAATAGAAGCATTCTTGAAAATTCTTATGAATTCTTGTAGATTTGCTCTTATCTAAACGACAATCCTCCTACGAATTCTTTTGAACTTCCACTTTAAATGCTTCTCAAATACTGTAGGATGCAATTCAACAATAGCACACGCTTTGATATCGCACTATAAAAATGTATTTCACTAGATTTTTTTAGAATTTCTAAAAAAAATCATAGAACGCGTCACCGTTTGGGACCTTTTCCCGAGGATAAATGGTTAAATTTCGTGTGATGATGTTGTTTTGAGAAGGAAATAATTTCTCATCACCATGAGGCTAGACAGCATTTTTTTGCTAGAACAAAGTTGTTAAGAGAAAGTATTGATAGTTCCGTTAACTCACGGCAGGCTGTGAAAATTGAATAGAAGTAGTTTGAAATTGAGCGGAGGGCATTGTGAGGTAGTATTTCGAAACAGGAAACACAAACTTTTACCAAGCATCACCATGCGGGGTAGGTCAAGGCAAGATCGAATGCACCACCTTGACTGGTAAAAGTTTACGTGCGCTGATCGTGCTCATATACTACCGATAGCTTTTTTAATAGTTCTAACGAACTGTATATTTGTACCCCAAATCCCCTACATGGGAAAGAAACTATCTCCCGCTCCTTTTGGGTTTTATTTTTGGCATACGACTTCTGCTTTGCCTATTTCGTGTATTTATAGTGATGTAGCGAAGTTTTGCCACATACCGAGGGAGCAGATGTGTGCGTTGGTCGAAAGATCATTTAAGATTACCTTTGTAGGGACCCCCTTAATTCCAGGCAATGAGAAGGCGGACTCTTTAGCAAAGGTTTTTCGAAAGTTTCGAAATTTTGCGAAACAGTTCTTTTCTTAGTTGGCAAAACGATTGATTAAGTAATTCTCTTGGGCGGTGGTTACATTCCGTTGGTCGAAAGACCGTTTAAGATTACCTTTGTATGGGTCCCTTCATTGCTCAATTCCAGGCAATGAGGAAGGCGGACTCTTTGGCAAAAATTTTCGAAAGAAAGAATTTCAAATGATGAATTTTTCCATTATTACGTCAGAGTTCTACTCCTCAAAGTTGGCGAAACGATTGAATGATAATTCTCCCAGGCGGTAGTTTATTCCATTATTCCAAATGTTTCGTCGAGATCGTGGTTCAAAGGTCTTGATGTAGGTCGCGGTTTCATTCGTGTGATGTCAAGACTTATGTCCAACCACTACTCGCTAGACGCTACAGAATTAACTTAACGGATAATGATGCCTCCAGAGCACAACTTTTGGATACCCTAGTGGCCCAAGGTAGACAACCGCGAGGTAAGGGATTTTTTGGGAATGCGTGACGTGTCCTACATGCAAGCGATTCATGAATTTTTTTGTTTATCTGATCTAAGAGTGTCATCCCTTCACATTCACTGGTAATTCTGCTGTTGTGTCCCAGTTATGCTGTCTTTTGTTTCCGTGCTACTTGTACCTGCTGACAAGCTGTGATCCCTTACATCTGCGACTTGGTTCTGAAAGGGACTACAGGGATCAAAGGATTTGGTAGATGTCGCAACCAGCTGCAAATACTGGCTTAAATAAGTTACGTACCTAGCCCTTTCCAAACGATAGTAACATTGTTAACCTCAGTTATCCACAAGTAATTGGCATCCCACTTTTTCTAATATCGAAAAATAGAATTTTATGAACAGCAATATTGATTATCGGCTTCGTAAAAGTGTTACGCCTGAGCATACATAAACGATCTGATTAAAAAAAAAAAGTTTTGCCATTCTTTCCAGAAATTCATTCAAATTTTTACCGATAGTTTTATGTAGTATGTAGTAACAAGCTACATTTCATCAGTGGACTTATCAAGGTAACCAACATGCTCTCTTCGAAACACCAGATGAAAGGCCTCTGCAAACGGAATGGGCACAACTGCAAGATGAAAAAAAAGCAGCTACATTTGTAAACAGCCGCCGGTGAAATGGCAGAATGCTGGTCTTTAGACAGCATCAGATGTGACAGTAAATTCACTTCATTTATTGTACTAAAGGCAACTCGGCTCCGTTAATTGTTCTTATCTACTGAGCCGAAATGTTAAACCAATTGAAAAAAAGTTCTTTCGGATGATCAACTTCCACTGCAACCAGTCTTAACCGCTTCCCACTAACGATCAAAGCCTGCATTAATAAACAGACGACAAACACCGGAACCAGCGTTTGGTTCTTAACTTGAACGCTGCAATTAAAATAAAAACCTGGTCTTATTTCTTCCTTCTTTTAAAACGACAAATGAAAGAAAATGCCAGGCATTTTTTCTCGCTTAATGGGCTGTGACGCTACACACTACTCTTGAGAATGAAATACCACTCAGTTGAAATGCGCGGTCGGACGACGCGGCGTATCATGACGAAGGATATTTTGCTTTCAAAGCGTCTAACTGCGATGCTAGTTCCCCTTTCCAGTGACTCATTGGTTTGAACTTTTTTAATGGATTATCTCAACTCTAATATTGCGAGGTGGAATTTTGTCGCGCGCGATGCTTCTTCTCATCTAGAAAGACGTCAGGTGGCCACCGGATTGGCGCAGCTTTGAAGCTGTCTGGGCGCTGTCTGGGTGGGCATCAAACTATCGATCGGATAAGGAGCACCTACATGTATTCTTGGCCATCGCCATCATATGACTTCGCGGATCATCTCAGCTCCCACTTCCTCGTCCGTTGGCTACTACGCTGAATTGGTCATGACATGACGCAGCTCAGCTGCCGAGATGAAGCCGTTGCCGTCGCTTGGCATCGAACTCAGAACGCCTCCGAGATTTCCTCGCCGCTATCGGTGTCCTTCATTTTTGCGACCATCATGGTCAAACTCACGGAAATCGATCGTGCCGTTACCTGTGGACGAGAAATAAATGGGCGAAATTGATGAATAGGTGTTCTTTTTTTTCTTGAGAGGGGTTTTCGGGCACAACAGATTGCGCAAGGAAGGGCGTCGTATCAAAAATCAGTTTAAGGTTCTGAAAATTGCCGCGGCCGGCTGTCGGTATAACTAAATAAACGTGACAAAACCCCAACCGACGAATATTAATTTCTGCTCGTAAATTTCCTCCATTTCGAAGTTGTTTTACGACTCTTCTGTTTCACATCAACGAGGAAATTGCGCGGCCATACTGAGCGACGTGTATCAGTTATTCCATCACCAGTGAACTCATTCATCTACATGGGATTTATTTGCACGACTCGCGTTGATGATGGGAGTTTGATGTTGCTAAGCGGTGTTGCCATATTGATTAAGTTCTAACCCGGTTGAGGTTGTTATGCAACTTCTCCTATGGCAATGGCACACACCCCCTGCATCATCCGGTCCATTTCCTCCACACACTGGAAAAGAACTGGGAAAACTTTTAATTAAATACTCGCGTGCACCGCGTTCTCAATCGCCGGGAAATTCATCAGCCATTAGGTGAAAATTTTCAAGGCTACTTCTCAACTCTGCAAGGAAAGGTCAAATTAATTCCCAGCCCGCTAAACGAGAAGTTTTTCGCCTCGCCTAAATTAGCAGCTGAAAGCAAATGTGATAATAGACTTTACGTATAATTTTCCTTTTCACGAAAAAAACAAAATTGCAATACTAAATTCCATAACATCTTCTCCAGTCACAGTACTTGTGGACGGCGACGACAGCGCCGACGAACGGTCGAGGACGCCACAAGAGCTATTTCTATCAACCTCCTCCTCCCAATGTCAAACTTGTTCCACATTACACTCTCTAATGGCAATCGCTTCGCTTGTCCTCGCCGGCGTCACGAGATTGCAATTTCAGCCGCTGATAGACACCATCAATGAATTTCATCGGATTTTCATGACGTCCCTGTTGTCTTGTCGGTTCCCATCAACAACATTGACAAAAGACTTGAACGCTGTCGCCCTTGGTGGCCAATTTTTTGCAATTCGAAGCAAAACTGAGAAGATTTTATTTCTGTTGTTGTCCAACTGCCGTCTCTGCCACAGGCGAAAGGAACGAAAAATGGAAATCGATGAAAACGGTACTGATTGGGAATTGATTCCACCGATCCGGTATGCCGATTTTGGTTGTTTGATATTTTCGTTTTGCCGGTCATTCTCTGCAAACTCGTGTTGGATTAAATTTAAATTTGTACAACGCCAATCAGGTGGAATGCAAAATAGATCATTATTTTGCTTATCTGATCGATTCCCATCGTTTGTTTCGATGTTTTCGGTCCCGTGGTTGTGCAATGGAAGATTTGAATCCCTATCAAGATGACAGCCCATTTTTATTCGTCTTAAACGGCAGACACGTGTCGCTTTTGTTGTAAAGTTCGGGTCGGATAACATTTTCCAAGCATTGGACGGAAACACCCATTCGAAGAACTCTTTTCCATCATCACCTGGCCCTCCGGGTGAAGAAGGCAGTTGAATCGAACGACCATTCTTCCTGTTCTGCCAACCAACCGGTCTGGGTGGAAATTCCGCCAGTTATTGTTAGTCCTGCCACTCTGGTGTAGTTGGTCGTTGTGTTTACACATGTTTCCACTGCCCGAGCGACTGACTACGCGTGCTCCTCGCCAGAATTCTAGACACCACCGAAAACCGAAGTGGATTTCCGCTGTTTATTAACTGATTTAGCGATCCGCGCCCGATATTTTAGACGACCTCCGCCGTTGTTTTCGTTGCCGCGCACCTTCTGGCAAGCGCCGGCCGAGCTGACCCGGGTTCGGGTTCCGTTCGTAGATGTGTGTGTGAACGAATTGAATAACGTAGCGGACCATTATGTGACACCTTTCAATCGACGGGTTGGGAGGAGGCGGCGATCGATGGGGGTAAGTGTTGCCAGAATTTGGAGGTTTCGATTGTTGCTAGAATAGAAAGTAAAACTTAGATGTTGGTTTATCTCTATCGACACTGTTGAGACAATTTTATTTAAAAATATTGCGAAAAAAAAACTTGTTGTGAAACAGTATTAGTTTAGGTGAAAGAAATCCACTTCGACAGTGTACAAATTCCCGCCACTCATAGCTATTAAATAACCCATATGGCATAAGGTCGTTTGGCATAAGGCCGTTTGGCATAAAATCGTTTAGTATTAAGTCATTTGGCATAACAATAACTTGATCTTAGTGGTCATTTGGCATAACGCGCTTGAAATAATATAGAATCCAAGTGGTCATTTGGCATAATGTCTTTGGAATAATATCGTTGGCATAGGTTTTTATCCATTGTAACATTTCCTCCCTTTTAAATGAGATGTTCTTCAAAACATGCCATTTATAGGTTTAAGGGTTAAAATTGAAATTTGAAAATCAAATGTTTTCTTCTCTGATGTTGAACAGTGATTTTTAGGATTGACTAAAACCACAGACAAACAGCCATAACACATTGAACATTTTCACCTACACACCTGCGCCATCTGTTTTACACACTGTGAAAGGTAATAAAGCTGAACAGAGGGCGGAAGTGTGCTAAAGTCAAACGTAAGGAAATCGACTATGAACGCCACCTGTGACGTTACTAGCAACTAAGAAACATTTGAATTGACCGTTAAACGTGTAATCGATGAAGAAACGGCAAGTGTTATGTCTGTTTGTCTGTGCTAAAACTATGTGTTGCCTAATTCATATTCTAAGATCTGGAATAAAAGGCACCTCATGGCCAAAAGTTCTACCTGTTCATCCAACTCAATCTTCAAAAAGGAAGGAAATATTCTTTTACCACCACGAGGCCCCAAGAGCGGACAGTGATTTTGGCTAGATTAAAAGAAATGAAGAGTGTTTATAGTTCCGTCAGTGTACGGCAGGCTGTGAAGAATTGAAGAATTGTACACACTCTGTTTTGTTGCCTACATGGGACGAGAGAACTCTCTTCTTTTTTGGGTTTATTTTTAGAATACAATGTCTAATTTTTACTCAATTTTCTCTCGCCGTACTTTGACATTTAAGACATTTTCAGACATCGGAGAGAAAGGCGGTAAAGTGTTACGGTGTGGTACGGTTCCCACAAAAATGGTTTAATGTATGGTAACAGCAAATAACGGTCCACAAAGTCCAAGACAACTCACAAAGCAAAGCTCTGTACAAAGCGATCAAGTTTCTTAAGGGAATACGGGACGATTTTAGCTGATATAGTTATTAGCAATGTTGTTTGCAGTAAATATCGAGTTGTGCATCTCCAAATTCCCGGATGAAACAGTTAGAAAAAGACAAAAGCCGATTCACCTTGAATCACCAAGATTTGATCGAATAGGAGAAATTAGTGAGACCATGCCAGGTATTGAAAATATACCTTATAAATATCTACCGCCAATAACTACTTCATTGTCAGAACCAAATTTCCAGGCATTCTTTCTACTACAGTATGATTATATCAACCACAAGAAAACTGCACTCTAAAAACACATCCCATTTTAACTGTTTATCTCGGGAATGACCCGACAAATATTTCAAAATGTCCTATTTGCTTTCATCGATTTTCTCAAGTAGCAGCACCTTAGTGAGCTAGATCGCTAGATCCGACCAAAACAATACAGGAACAGTATGCTTTCTGTAATTACGTGGAAGTCGTTTTTTAATGCATTCGTTCCTATAATCCGTTGAACCGTTGAAACTCGTTGTACTCGTTGTGAAATACAAAGAACTCTTCATGCCTTCTTTCCGAACTTTTCGGTTCTGGAGTATCATATGTCACCGAGTGCATTCTTGCTTTGTACAGCATTATAAAATTGGGAGTACACTTCCATACTGGTGTCCAATCTGACAATCGTATGCAATCGAAATGCATCGGTTTGGCGAAAGAGCTAGAAGAGAAGGTTGTCAAGCTCCGTGACCTTGTTTTCGACGATGCTTTTTAGAAATTGGAATAATACGATTTTTTGGCTTCGAAAGACGACCGCTGCCAACTCCTTTTTTCGGTCCAGTGACCTTTTTCTGGGTCCGGATTTCGATAGGTCTACAATAGAACAAATTTCACCATTCTTCTACACGAGTTTGAAATCAGCAGACTTCGAACACTTCGCTATGTTCGCCCATTTTTGAAACGAATGGTTTTTCGAAACACCATTTGTGCAGAATTAAGTTGCGTGTTGACAAGTTGACGAGACCCACAAAACTCTGAATTTTTACAAAAAATGCAACCTTATCTCAATAACAAACAAGTGTCCTCTTTTTGAAATGAACAGTCTCTAGTAGGCTTAGCTACAGTACTCGTAATAGAGAGTCGATGAAACAAAGCAGAAAGGCGATTTTGAAATGTTTGTCGATATGTGTTTCTCGTATTCTGAGAGGATTCTAAGGATTTTAATAGAGCGCTGCTATTTTGTTCTTTTATTCGTTTCAATTTTTTCAATTGGCAATCCTAAACAGCAAGTGTGACTACGAAATATTTTCGCTGTAGCAACTGGAACTCAGAAAAGTTTCATAAAATGTTGGATCAAGATTCGCAAGGGAAAACACCAAATTTGAGAAGTTAAATTATATCGAATGGTAGAATTTGGTGAGACCATTCCAATTTAACGATAGGAATGTTCAAGCTCCTTTCCACCAACATGTTCATGTTGAATCTTGGGAAGTGTGAGCTTTTTAGTCCAGATTAATAGTCGAGTAGTAGTTCACGAAGAAGTCTGCACATTGTAGACGAAATACGCGTATCTGTTAAGATAAATATAAGAGGTTGATGGAATTAAATGGAAATTACTAATCTTTCTTCTCATTTTCAAGGCGTTTATGTTGCTAATTTTTGTATTTTCGTTCTTTGTTAGACAGGAATTCAAACGTCCATAAAAACGCGCACGAATTTAAGCTTTGAAAACAGGTGAAAACTAGCATTTTGACGAATTTTGAATAGAATTCTAATGAATTTCTAAGAGTATTCCAGAAAAAAAAATGTCTTTGATGTACCTTGGAAATCTCAAATGGGGTTCTGATAAGTCTTGATGAGAGTTCCGATGAATTCTGGAAAGGGTTTTGGTAAATCTCACATATGGTTCTGGCTAATTTTTATGAAGACTTAGACATTTTTCGAGAGCAAAAATACTTCCGGACAGAACTCTGTCGTACCAAGAGGATTCTGCCAAATTTAATCGAGGATTCTGGCTAAAATCAGCTGAAAGTCTAGTGAAAATTATTCTGTATTTTCTGGCAAATGCCGATGAAAAGGAGCTGGGGGTCTTTCATTAGAAATAGAGATTTTTTAGAGACTGGAATTTAAATAGTGATCAAGTCTCTAAAAAGACCAGAACCTTGATGTGTGTGCGTATTTCGGTATTCGAGATGGCAGTTGATGGAGTCATTTCCGGGAATCCATTACAGATAAAAACAGCATTCGTTATTGTATTAGTTCATGCCACAGCGCATTGAAATATCGTTACGAAAAACAGCTTATCGCAATGAGAGGTTTCATAAAGCTTAGGGGAACGAAGGCTATGAATCAGTCAAAAACACTAAAAAAGCGTTGTATGTGTCCAACATTTACAGGGTGGCTAAGGTCACCTGTCAATGTTTTTTTTGTCTCAGTG
>JASCZW010000649.1:0-117431 GCA_034211315.2 Aedes japonicus
GCTATAAATCGTATACCCTGTGAAGTTTACATTTTACACAGGAGTGAGTGCGATGAAAAAAAACTTTAAAAAATCGAGTAAATTCCTAAATCTACGTAGGAAACCCGTAATATGCAAAGAATTTGCAAAAAGCGAGAAAAAGTTAGGTTTGAAACGTTTTTGATCAAATATAAGCGAACGTTATCTACTCGTTTGAATGACTGAAAACCCATGCGTCAAATTCATTTCTTGTGAAAAATTCCGAAATAAGCAGACTCTAGTGTATTATCATTTTTGTACATCTTCTCAGAAGGTCCTAAGTAACAATCAGTGATTCTTTCCTCTCGTTCTTTGTTTTTAGTTGGATTTGCGAAACCATTATAATAGTTTCCACCGGTTTGTCATACAAATCGAAAGATGGTCTTGCTGTCCTAGCTTATATTATGATATTCCCAAACAAATTTCAATATGATTTTATGATTTTTCTCATTTCCCAAGTAAAAAATTTTCCAAGTTTTTCAAATATCAAATAAATCCATCGGAGCTCGTTTCGTTGAGTTATGCCGTCACGAACGGACAACTTTATTCATTTTTATATATGTAGAAGATTACGAGGCCATTATATGTAATGAGTTTTCAACGGTTCACTCTTTACAAATCGAAAAGTGAGTCTGCTGCTGTCCTGCATATTATGATATTCCCATACAAAATCTACAGTGACCTTTGGTTTTTAATGTTTTTCATCTACCAGTAATTTTTTCTAATTTTTTTCTTTATATAAACCTGTTGAAAACCAAGGCAAATCAAACAAAAAGAAATCAAATAAATCCATCGTGTCGTTCGTGAATGATGCCAGTGCTGAACGGACAGCATTTCGTTTTTATATATGAGAGTTTTATATATATTATATTATATATTTTATATATTTACATATTTATATATTTTATATGCTTATATTATATGTTTTTATTTCTTATTATTTTATTTGTTGAATAACTGTTTCGTACCTCGAAATTGCACATATCAGGTATCTTCGGCATTTTGATGGTTTGGCAACTTACACTATGAATTTTAGTTAGGTTTGCGTTTAAGGACATAATATCAAGATGTTAGGGATCCTGAAGTGTAAGTTTGAGATTCTCCATGCTAATTCCCGCACTGAAGCTTTGAATAGCGTGTGCAAAGCCAAATTAAAACCAAATGTGTTCAAACGTTTTGGGGACTATCAAGACCCGAATTGGCGTCGATTAAGCTTAGGGAGCTTAAAATTTTTGCATTTGCATCAGCCAATAGTCACATCGCCTACATGCAGCTCAAGCAGCGCTTGCCAGGGCGCCCATGTTTCTTGCAAAAAAGACGCATAGCTTCTAACCTATATAAAGTACGTTTTGTTTGTGTCAGATACTACCTCAGTATTTGTCAGAAATGCTGCCTTCTCTGGTGCAACAGGTCTGTGATGGTTTATTGGGCCTTCAGACTTGCGAAGCAGCCTTGTTCCATTCACATTTAAGAAAAACTGGGCAAAAACAAACCGATTTCCGGGCTCGGAACTGAATGAATCCATGCACGCAACAGGGGTTTAATGGCAGCCTGATTTCCGATTCTGCAACTAATGAAAGCGGCTTTCATCTGGTTCTTAGACTTTTTCACGTAGGATACGCTGTCTTCATTGAAGACTTTGGCAGTCGATTGTAGCTAGAAGGGTACGAACAAGAAAATCTCTCAAATTAATGAAGTGGGCAAACGATGATCACGTACTCATCTGTGGGAACTTGGGTCCGTTTTCCCACTGTGCGATTATGCGTTAATTTTTCAAAGCATGAAGTGAAGACTGAAATGGTACCGGGATTTCTGCATGCGCAACATTCTTGTCTGTAATAGAATCTAAAGATCGAATGAAACTTGACAATAATAAAGTGAAATAGGATTCAATAGAGTCTGTATCTTCTACCTCATTTTTTCTAAATTCCTATAAGAATGCTGGATACGTCTTTCTGAAAAATTATGCCTGATGATATCTGTTTATTTTTGCATCAACTGAATAGCAATTGTCTGAGAAAAAGTGCATTAGCGTTCAGCATACCTGAAGGTTTCTATTCTACTTTTACAGCAATCAATTTGAAGCAATTTTTGCCAAGATTTTTGCAACAACTCAGATGAAAGAATTTCTGTAAGTTAAAATGGCAACGAGAAATAATGTGGCAACCCTGCATCCAGTCCCCGGTGGATGCTCAGTATGATGCATCATCGTAAGGCAAAGGCGCTGTTCTAAAGCAGCACGCCGGTGCAGCAAAACTCGGTGAGCGGATACTGCGCCCAGTACCTGGACAAAGTGCTGGATCCCCAGGCTACATTGTGGGACCATTATTGGGATGCAGAGGCGGAATTCTCGCAATTTCATTCGTCTGTTAAAATTCATCGCATTCTTCGGTGTATGCTCCATCAATAACTCCAAATGGAATTCTGATTGAAAATCTTAATGATACCCATTTCGGGAGTCAATCATCTTATCACAATCTACCGTGAACATGAATCCAGCGTTCACTTCCACCAGAACTCGATTAGCAACCGACGAAATCAAACATTGGTTTGCCAGCTCTGTAGAAGTTTTACTCGAAGCTAATACCAGCACTGAAACCACGCTAATCTCATGGTGACCCAACCGCTAGTCACGAAGCTCACGCACACAGACCCATTAGTCTGCCCGTTGAGAACGAGGTTCTCCAGAAAAGGGTTTTGTGGTTGGATCATTCAATTTAACCTCGCATGCCAGCAATGGAGCAGGAACGATCCAGATTTTGCATCGGACTGTATACATGCAGTGTCGGTTTTGCATCATGGGCACCTGATCTGGACATGCAAACGGATATGTGTACATTATGAGATGCAGTCGTGGTAGCTTCGTTCATGCGGAGGTTAAAACAAGAGTGTCGGTTCTTGCATCGACTTAAGGCTGTGCACACAGTCTCGCGACATGCAATTGAGATATGTGCTGTGCACTTGACGAGATGGAGATCAAATATTAACCTTCGACGTTCATTCAGAGGCTAAAATCCCGATTGTCAGCTGCATTGACTCAAGGCTGTGTACAACTTTCATGAATTAATTTAGGTTTTTGCGCAAGCTTGACAGATGGAAGTTGCTCGTCTGTAATCGACTAAAGTCAGCCGGTAAGCTGATACCCGTTCACTACAACTCTCGATAAGGTGGCGGTGAATATTAAGTTGCCGTCTGTAAATAAGTCAGCCCGAGTAGATGACCAATACCCCGTTCATCTCAGTGCAATCACGATGTATATATGAGTGATCTTCATAGCATAATGCCATGCGTCATTTCCAGTGGCTATAAGTCTGCCATAGTGGTGGTATCAAGATAATCGATATGCGCGTACATCATAAGTTGTAGTGTGGACGGTGTTCCTCGATTATTTTCCATCTGTAAAGTTCAAGTAAGAATTGACACTAATTGTTAATCAGCTAAATGAACAAACTGTTCCAGAGAATATAAGCGCACCTTATTTTAACGGTCACTTTAAATATAATAAAATATTTCAACATGTTTTGGCTGCGTCCTTTTGTTTGCACATTTGTGGATGACATAGCATCAAATAAGCGCTCAGTTTTGTGTTGCCTATCAAAATGCGCGGTGCCTACTCCGGACTACAAAAATTTAAAAAAGATTGGTCGAAAGTAAGGTCTAAAATGGTGGGAAATACCACTTTGCAGAAGCTGATGGGTCATGTTCGAGGAAAAGTTAGGAGTCTTGGCTGTGATTAAATATTTTGGATTAAAACTGAAAGTAAAATATCATATAAGAAACACAAACTTCGACTATGATTTGCCATATAAAATTATTAGAACTTAAAAAAGACTTGACTTTTTGTTATTTTGAAAGTGTGCTTATACTTTCTGAGACTGATCCCCATATATTCAGGAGCCGTAACGAAGGGTTTCCCTCGTGAATGCTATGCACGGCAGTGATCGATTTCAGCGAGTTCGGTAAACGCCCCTCTATGCGTATTCCCACGAACTGCATCATTGAACACAGCTAACAATTGCGAGTGAATTGCAATCGGATTACAATCGGCCGACTAGCTTCGTGTTCCGGAAAACTGCTTTGATTGACCAGTCTAAATGAATTCTTTGATCCAATGGAAAGGAACAATGGCCGAACCCCGTCCACTGACTGGGTGGGGTGTTGTTGTTATGTTTCATATTGCAATTCGCTTTCCGCTGTAACGTTGGCATCCCCAGTGCACAAAGTACATTAATTCCAGGAAAACACAGCAACATTGAATATGCAATTTCCATTAATATGCAATCTGCTCTATTGCTGTTGCTCACATATAGAGCCCAAGCGTTCCAATTGAAATCTTCATCCAAGAACGTTATTATGCAACATTCCAGCCAAATGATATGCAATTCTCTAGACCAAAGGCAAAAGGAATAACTTTTCCAATCTGAAATGCATCCATTCCTTTTGGTACTCAACTGCACGAAACCATTCCCATCCAGCATCTCCGTCAGATCTAATGTCGCAATCTTAACCCGGACTTTGCTGAGGTTAAACTGGGGATTTTGTATCATCTCTCCCTCTGAATCCACGGCCTGCCAAATTTATTCATCCGTATCAGATTGGAAGAAGAGCAGGCCGTTTAGCTAGCTGGGCCGAAGAAGGAGATAGCCCGAGGCCGACAAAATTAGACATCCCCCTGTCCGGGTTTCAAATTCGTTCCAAGTAGTTCCACGCCAGATAACGAATCGATGTAACTCGACCATCTACCTTTGGTGGAGAAAATTTATTTTTCAGTATCTGCATAAATATTTTGCATTTGAGTAGAAACTACTAAAAATTCTTTATCATACGGTAACGATTTAAAAAGCACAAATCTCAGCAAAGAAGCAACAAACAAACTTAAGAGCCTGTACTCGAAAAAAATGCACCATTTTTGTCCGTGGGTAAATTGATGAAAATCTGGGTATAACTAGTTTGGAGTCAATTGTTTACATGTGCAACATTTCATAACAATCGGTTCCGTGGTTATTGAGATGTCATCGAAACAAGAAGAAAATCGCCGGAGAATTTTGCGCGCCGTCATGGAAATTCCGACTGCGACCATGAGATGGATCGGAAGACAACTGGGAATCACCCATACAACTGTGTTTTGGGTGATAAAATCGTTTAAGGAGTCCCAGACGACCGAGCGGCGGGCTGGAAGTGGAATAAAATCGAAGACAGCTGAACCTGCGAAGGCCCGGAAGGTGTTGGATTATTTCAAGTGTAATCCGAACCTTTCGATTCGCAACGCGGCTCTGAAGGCAAAGTGTTCCGCGAGGTTCGTTCAGCAAACCATGAAACGAGTTGGGTTTCGTGTATTCAAGGTCCGCAAGACACCGAACCAGCGTGATCAACAAAGCACGGCAGCCAAATCCCGCGCAAAGCAGCTGTATCGAGAGTGGTTAACGAAACCGATGTGTGTGGCTATGGATGACGAAACCTTCATCAAAGCAGACGCAAAGCAGATTCCGGGGCTAGAGCTCTACGTATGCCAAATCACGGTTTGATGTTCGAAAGACAGAAGGAAGAAGAAATTGGACAAATTCGCCAAAAAATACTTGCTCTGGTGAGGCCATATGCCAATGCGGTAAACTGAGTAAACCGTACATCACAACGGGTACCATCAACAGCGAAATTTACCGCACCCGAGTGCCTCCAGAAGCGTCTGTTGCACTTCTTGCGGTCCCACGGAGGCAAGACATTGTTTTGGCAGGACATGGCATCATGCCATTACGCACGATCGACGTTAGATTGATACAGAGACAAGAGCGTTGTTTTGTACAGAAACCGCCAACCCCAAATTCACCAGAGATTCGTCCGGTGGAAGATTTTGGGGCCATACTGACAGGCTAAAGTTCAAAAATTGTCCACAGTGTTTAAGAATGAGCTGGATTTGAAAAAAGAATTGATGAAAGTGACCAAAAGGTTGGCTCCACCATTGTACAAAATGCAATGAGGGGTCTTAAGGTAAAGGTGCAGGCTTTCAGCGATGGAAAGATAATTGAATAACATAATTATTCCGAAATATTATCCACGTGTGTTAATTAGTTCATTTCCTGAAAGTATCAAGAAAATCTTACTTAAAATAAATTTTTGGTGAATACTTTTGTCTGGCACATTTTTTACGAGTACAGGCCTTATTTTAACTTTTGCACTGCAGTAAGCTTACAATATGAATAGTAGAAGGAACAGCACAAGATTTTGGCTTTGAATACGCAAGTTGGGGGCTAGATTTTCGGAGGACATTCTGAGGATTCCTGACCATACTGGGCACTTAGGGAGGCCTCGTGGGATCCGAGTCTCTCTGAAAAAGTGACAATATTCAAATCTTTTCCAAATCGCGACTTGCGACGTATCAAACTTCATGATTTTCCAAAACTTTGTCTTCGGAGGACATTCTGAGGGTGTCTAACCACATTTGGCCACTATAGTTTTAACAATGACATGGTAAAAGGCCAAATAAGAAATGCTTTGATATGCGGTTAAGTTAGGTTACCATAAAAAAATGGCGATTTTTACGAACATAATTTTTGCTGTACTCTATGCCAAAAAGTTGGTATATAATCCATACGATAAAAAAACCTTTCATTGACATAATGGCATACATTAACAATATGTGTTAATGAACAGGTTGTATGTTGAAAATTGAGATTAATCTGTTTGATAACATTAACATAAAATGTGATAATATATCTTACAAAAGAAATTTAGTTTTGAATACATAGCAAATTGTTTTTCGTTATGCGGGAACTTGGCAAATGATTCTGCAAAGTATTAAGTGCGTTTGGGTTAATATTTAGTGCATATGAAAGGAGAAAATTTATCATTACCAAACGTTCAGCAGTTGAAAATTATTTAAAATAAAATTTTAACAACGAAAAAATTAAAAAGGAAATTAAAATTAAAAAACGTAAGTGTGTAGCACCAAAATTGAAAATTGTGTGCTATTTGACCTGGAACCACTTATTTGGCAAATCGTTCCGCATTGTATCAAAGATGTAAAGATTGAATCACATGGCTTCCTGTGATCCCGTGTAAAATTTCCCAATAATCCGTGCATTTTTGAACGTCTAAAATTAAGAAAGAAGGTTGAGTGTAAATATTGAAATGGTGCTAGACGCAAACCGGAAATGACATCAAAATATTACGGAGATTCAGGTAATATTGATCAGTGCCAGCGCGACTATTGTACAGTTTTTTTTGGCCAAGGCTATGTTCCAATTGGAGGATTAAAATTAATTTTCACTTAAATTTTAGAGATGATAAATTTCCAAATAGCGCTTCTACTACAGCAAACTCAATTCTGACATCCGAGCAAAACGTTTAAGAACAACACTTTCTCAAGAGTTGGTTAATCAGCAACAGGAGAATTTCCGAACCTTTCAATTAATGTTCGAGATGTCAAGTTTAAGTGAAAACGCAGTACGAAGCCTAACAAACGTAAATCGACAAAGATTTTTCATTAGAGCCTAACTGACAAACGTAAACAATTACTTCTTCAGTAAGTTTCTCTTGGCACAAAGGCTACCCATGCAAGTCGCCAAGTATACCGGAAAGGTGAACTCTTCCTCTTCGAAACGACCATGGTAGGTCAATTAGGCGAGTTTTCAATGACGAGATATTCGCAGAAAAAAGCCATTGTTATACGTTTATCAGTTAGGCCCTTATGATAAATCTTTGTCGAATTGTGGTATCTACACTCCCGTTTCATTTTACTAAATTTTTGAGTACAGTTGTATACTATCTCTTTTCTCTGAAATGTTACTTAATTTTCGTAAAAGCGGATCTACTCAAAAATTGAGTTGTTCCAACTTCTTTACAAAAAAAGCAGTAACATTTTCGTGTGAGAAGAAGAAATCTTATACAATTTAATTAAAAAATTGAGTAAAATGAAATGGGAATGTAGGCAAAATGCGCCGAAACAAGAAGAAACCTTTAAATTCACGCAATCAGCCAAGGGCGTGCCATCCTCTATTAGGCTAAATGGCCTTGAACGCACGCACACTACGTGCCATTTAAGACAAAGGAGAGCAAGTAAGTAGGAAATTTTTTGGAGGAAAACAAACCATCATTTACTCTGCATGTGCTAGAAAGGGAAAGGTGATTAAACGTCAAAAAGCCTAATAAGGATATCTACAGGAGAGTTGCTGTTCCAGATGCATTTTTTCTATTAGTTATACATCTACACAGAAAAAAAATAATGGATTTGAACAGACGCGTAAAATTCCTCCTCATTTAATTACAAGCCAAAGCACACAGTATGATTTTTTTTTTTTAATTATTCGGTAATTTTTTACCGAACTTTCAACAGCTGAACGTTTGGTAATCCGATTTACCGGATTTTGGTGAAGTTTTACAGTATTCCAGTTAAAAAAATTACCGGAACTTGTCAAATTTTACCGAAATCCGTTTAATCGGATCGGAAGTATGCAAGTGTTAGCAAAGTATTTGCTTGCAATCTTTCATATTTTTTATATAGCTAACAACATTGTTTGCAATCTTCCATAAAACAGACCTGACTCTAGCGATATCTGGCTAAAAATTACATGAAAGATCCCAGTAAATTATGCCAAAGCTAGCATTCTTTTTATGTTTATATTTTATAACTTAAAGACCCTCTCGTCGGCAGCAGTTTCGAGCGATATTATTAACCTTCAATGGAGCCCAAATGAGAATTAGAAATGTAAAAAAAAATTGAAATCGAAAGTTGATCCCATATGTTTGTTGTTTCGCAGTTGTAATTTTCAGCGTTATCTAATGCACAAATGGAATGCTAGATTTGGCATAATTTCATTGAAGATTACTCTGCAATTTAAGCCAGAAAGCTCCTGAATCTATTGTGTTGTATAAAAAATTGCAAGCGATTTAGTTGTTTACACGGAAAATGAAAGGTACTGGAAATTCACGAGTCTTTATTACGTGTATTTAAGCAAACGCGTTCTACACGCTAAGCTCAGTTTACCCGTAATGGCAAAAAAGGGTATAGTTGCCTTTGCCCATATTTGGAGTAAATTTTTATGCCAAAAATACTCAAATATGGATAAATAAAGATGCTGTTTGAGAAGGAAATAATTTCTCATCACCATGAGGCTCTAGGAGTAGACAGCAATTTTTGCTAGTACAAAGTTGTATGAGGAAAGTTTTGATAGTTCCGTTAGCTCACGGCAGGCGGTGAAAATTGAATAGAAGTAGTTTGAATGTGAGCGGAGGGCATTGTGAGGTAGTAATTGAGACCCACCAAGCCAAACATCATGACACCAGCCGGATGTTTGGTTTGAAATTTGAATTTCACTTTTTCCGGAACGTTCTTCACTTTCTGCGGTGAAATGAACCGGTCCGTGCGGCTGTTGGCCACAGCATCGATGCTGAAAAGCTTTTCGTCGAAGAACAGGATTATCATTTTTCTTCTTCAACAGGAAAGCAATCTCTTGGAACGAGTCACACGTAGTTCCTTGACCCGATTTGTAATCAAGTGGCGTTCCACTCTGGCTCTGGAAGATGCATGCAGGTCTTTTTTGATGACTCTCCGAAATATTGACTTCCTTTGCAAGTTTTCTTATGGAACGCACCGGGTTGCCAGCAATTTTTGCACGGACCGATTTGATCACGTTCGGCGTGCGTGCAAAGCGCGGACTCCACTTTCGACTTCCGCTGCTTAGAACCATCCTGCAGGGACTTTTTTATGCGGTAAACTGTTGCCAAATGGCACCCTACCACTCTGGCAATCTCTTTCGGCTTCTTCTGGGCAAGCAACAAACTGGTGATCACTTCTTTCGCGAACATTTTGACGAATTTGTAATGAAATAAATAGAATGTTTGGAAAGTAAACATAAACAAATACACCTTCGACAGAAATAAGTCACTAGCTACACGAATTAACCCAATACTCAAGTTTGAACATTTTTGCATTATTTTCTGCCGCACCCTGTACCATAAGTGAAGGTGACATTTCTTTCCATGCAGATCAATTGGCAAAATTCCGCTTGGTAAAATTGAACAAAATTCTGTAGCCTCTCTACTTTTTAAGTCAATGTTGTCCTGAATTTAGTGTGTTGTATGAAAGATTGCCAGCAACACCGTTGTTCACACGGAAAATGAAAATTACTGAAAAGTTGAGTTTTAATTTCGTCTATTAATGTAAACGCGTTTAAGTGTCTTATTAGGTAGATCTCAATGTGCTCAGTAGGTTCATTAAAATTAAACGGTTGTGTATTGTACACATTACCAACAGGTTGGTAAGAAAATAACTTAGAAATTGTATGGACCTCATTATACAACTCAATTCGGTAAGATCTTCACTCTCAGTAGATTTACTCAACGGTGGATAACTCACCATAAAGCTTATGTTGAGTAAAAACAATTCCGCGGTGGGTGGAAAAAAATGTTCCAAAGCACTTGCTCCCATGGCGACACAATGTTTTTTTTATGAGCCATTTCCGGCTATGTTAAAATATGTTCAAGTATTTTCTACGCACAGTACGGTAATATAACGTGTAATTAAGGATCCAATACGTCAAAAACATCAGCAAAGTATTTAATAGACATACTATTAACGAAAGAGAAAGTCGACGAAGAGAGGCTCCCAATGTTACTTAGGACCTAATGCATTGTTCAGCTTGATTTGATGAAGTTGCGTTTCAGTTACGGTCGCAGAATTTACAAGGTTTATCTTAGGAAAAACGAGGAAACTCAACCACGTTCAATGAAATAAACAAATACTAATTGTTTACCTATGATGAAATAATCTTTACTTGTCATCAACAAAAACTAGCACAACTCAAGCTGAACAATGCATTAGGTCCTAAGAAACATTTGGGGACTCTCTTCGTCGACTTTCTTTTTGCATTCCTACGGCTGTGTAAAAACATGTTCAAGTATTTTCAACACACAATACGGTAACATAAAGTTTAATTAAGGACCCAATACGCCAAAATATCATAAATAGTTTAATAGACAAGCCGTTAACGAAAGAGAATCGACGAAGAGCATTTCTCAATGTTACTTTGGACCTAATGCATTGTTCAGCTTGAATTATCTATTTCTATTAACCTATTCGAAACAGCAGTAAATTTACCCAAAGTTTGCTTAATTTGGTCTGATGCCTGTAGATATTTTTCACCACCTAGTAAGTTAATTTTACTCACCGCTGATTGCTTCTTTTTGGATTGTTTCATAGTTAGACCTACTCTGATTTGATAGATAGACTATAGTTTACCTAATTAACCCTATTGAACGATAGCTTACGATTGCGTCAAAAAAAACTAATTTATGGTGGTTTTTCAGTTCAGTGTACACTTGCTTTGGCTTACAATTAAACAAGGAGAAATTTTACGCGGATCTTAGAATTCATATTTTTTTCTGTGTTACTTTAAACCTGGAAAACCAGTCAAACGACAAAGAACCATATAAGTTGGATTGATCGTGTTGTAAAATTGCTTGCAAATAGAACAAATCAATATTTCAGTTACAAATTCGCTTCTAAATAACCTAACTGAAACACTTTGCACAATTCTAGACAAAATAGTCAAAAGGTCGAAAGTAACATTAGTAAACAATGACTGCTTGCGTACTTTTCTGGGATCTGCTTGTTCCCACAAACAAAATAGTACCAGAAACCGATACAGGGAGTTATTTCACGGCAAAGTAAATTAACAAACTGATATCAAATAAGTAGCAAGTTTTGTTATCTCAAATATCATTTTGAACTTAGGAAGGTCCATTAATTGTCGCAGTAAGGAGGGTTTGGAAAACGTCGATCCATACAAAAAATGAGGGTCCATACAAAAACGTGACGGGGGGAGGGGGTTTAAAAGTCGATTTTGCGTGACGTATTAATGGACGTTCCCTTACCTGTTGTCGCATAACAAAATTAGTTATCAATATTGGCAAATTTTGTTATCATCTGTTATCAATTTTTAAAGACAGTTTTTGACGAACATTACTGAATTCTACCAGCATGCTGACGAATGCTGAATATTACCAGCATGTGATGGATATGAAATTGAGCTTCTCACCAGAAGCACTACTGCAGTTATTAGTGTATGAATTTGATATCATGTTGATAACCTAATTTGATATTATATCAAGAAATTGGTTCATATCACAAAATTTGTTACACGATGATAATAAAACGAGTTAGTATTTTGATATCCAACGAATATTATTTTGTTATCTCTTTTGTTATTATGGCTGTTTATTAAGCCTAAATGATAACAAACACTGAAAATCTGATATTAGAACTTGTTATCAATTTGGTAACATAACCTTTGCTTGGGTTACCTTCCCGTCAGTAGTAGATATAGATGTAAACAACCTGGCATTTCCATGAAATTTACGTTTTAAGTCATTGTTTAGAATTGTCACTTTCGATCTTTTGACGATTTTGTCTAGAATTTGCCTTTATTATACACTCCCGCTTCATTTTACTCAATTTTTGACTACAATTGTATGCTATCTCCTTTTCTCTCACGGAAATGTTACTCAGCTTTCGTAAAAAGTGGATCTACCCAAAAATTGTTACGTTTGCATTCCGTTGACGTAAATTTGACCGAAAAGACTTGGGAAAACTGTCAAATTCACGCAAACGCATCCACAACGTATTAACGTGTTTGTTATTCGGGATCACCAATAGTATCCAAGAACAGCAACCTGGAAAACCGGTTTGGTGACATCTTTTATGTCAAAATGTTGAGTGTGAGTGAACAGAGCAACCAAGAGGCAAAATAATAAACACAAGATCCGTTGCAGGTGAGATACTCGAAATTGTTCGCTGAATTGCCCCTCGTAAATTGCTCGATCTTATTTTTTTATCGGGCTCGTCAATCTGCCATAATGAAAATAGAAGATGGGTTTCGGAACTTTGTCGGGCAGAAACGGATAAAATCAAGTGTTGATGAGATTTCGGCTGCCCAGTTCCTCCCCATTCCGAACCTCTTTTTTTCTTTTCTTTTATCATCTCTCATTAAACCGGCTTGTAATGGAAAACGAAGAAGGCGGTTCTGCCAGCCTCGTGGAACCTTGTTATTAATATTTATAAAAGAGGAAAATCGTTCCCTGTTTACGGTTCATTCCGTGGGAAGACATTGTAATTAAAAAGCAAGATACAACCGCCGAAAAGCGGATGCACACTGTTCTTGCACAGCTCTTCAGTGGATTTCGTTTGTTGACGTTCCAGCATCCATCCGCTTACCCCTTGGATGCGAATGAAGTATTTAATTACGTTAGATTTTGAAATGATTATTTTCAGCGGTCCAAGGTCATTATCAGAGCAATATCTCATGTTCGAAATTAATTTTGAATTTGAGTTGGCAATAAAGCTGTGAGCTCCTTTCAACAGTGGAAAACCTAATCAGGCAAGTCCAACTTTGATTTCAGTCGCTCGGAAATGGGTTCATTTTATCAACAATTCGCGATCGTTGGCCGCGTTTCGTGCTGGTACCTTTATCCCAAGTTTGTTCTCTAATTGGAACTTTCTTCGAAGACGGTGCCAGGTGGCAGGTTTTTCCGAAAGAGCAAGCGGACGAATTGAGTTCTTTAATTGAAAAGGGTTGATTGCTGTTCTTTAATTTGAACGAAAATTAATTACGGTAGCCGGTTCAAGCTCAGTCGTAGTTTGACATAGTACGCGATTCTTGGGGAGGTGTGATGTTTTGCATATGTTACAGGGGCTGGATGGCAAAGAATAAAATGTACATTCTTTCTACTGAATCTCGTGTATATATTTTTATAAATTCAAAATATGTTGAGGAGATTCAGCAAAATCTTTTGGAGAGATACTACAGACATTCTTGTAGAGATTCTACAGACTCGTTTGTTGTAATTAGACAGTATCTGTTGTATGGGTTCTACGGAATCACTTGCAGAAAATCTACAGTACTTCTTTAAGAAATTCTACTGAATCTCTTGGAGAGATTCTACACAATTTATTGTTGATATTCCACTCGGAAGGGTGTGAAGGTGCGGAAAGCGATTTCGTTGTGTCCACAATCAAACGCAATGGATGAACGTCAAAATCCAGGCATCGTCAAGGCTTTAGCTGCCGCTAAGATTGATGGAGCCAATTGGCGCACAGCTTTGCAACGGTTTGATATCAGGGAAATAGACGCAACAGCTACGTTAACTAGCAAAAAACATGCCAAGTTCTCGGAGATTCAAATGATGAACCTTTGTACTGATGTACTGCTAATACAACAGCGCAAATCGAAAACAGATCTCACATTTTCCGCAGAGCGTTTCACGGGTATTGCAAGACATGGTGGAAGGCACCTATGGCAAGGCAGCTATGAGGAAGAATCGGATGAAGAAATTGAAAGTTGTCGTCCAGAGAGTCAGCGGCAAACGGAATCCCAGAGTGATATGATTGCATTACCCGAAAACAATAAAGAAACCGAGGCAGTACATACTTCAAGACCCGAAGCGGATGATAATCAGGGCAGTCAGCAAGAACAGAGAAGTCGAAATCTTCGTTTCAGAAGTGCCTTGAAAAAACCTTCAAGGCACAACAAAAAAATTATCAGTGAGAAATATACACATTGTCATCCTATGGTTTCGTATATTCGTGGAATAAATAAACATCTGTCAGGCATTAAACAGTTTTCAATAACGTCAAAAATTCCGAAAATTATGTAACGCAAAATAATAAGGTAAGAGTAGACAAAGAGAATATTGTAGTGGTTAGAGTAAATATTGAAACTATATGGGGGAAACAAAAGAGTCGTGAAACTTGATGAATGCAAAAATACGAAATATCGCACAAATCTGATTTGTATAACATACACTCAAAAAAATCGTTGTTTTCACGTGAAATTTTAGGTAACTTCCACCTGAACACGTAACCAAATCTTCTTCAGTAAAATCAGGTAAACATTACGTGCCGGTGTATTGTACGTGAAAAATCCCGTTATATTTATATGATTTCCACGTAGAATGTGAATTTACGTGGACATCACGTAGCTTTTACGTGAATTCCACGTTTTTATTACTGGTTTTGGCAGTAGACAAAAATTACGTGCATTTTACGTGGAAACTACGTGACAATTTTTTTGAGTGTAGAGAACGGTTGTGTAGAGAACGGTTGTGTAGAGAACGGTTGTGTAGAGACGGTTGTGTATTAGGCTTAGTGACGTTTAATGCACGCACACTAATCGTGTCTATCGCCGTGTAAAAACGGTTTGTTTTCACACAGATAACCTAAAAGTTTTCATTGGGGTTCGCGATATAAAAAATATATTTGGCAGCTGTGTGTTAAGTTTTCGCTCAAAACCCACTACCACATTTTCAGAAGGCACACAACTACACCCAGACGTGATATGCTTAATAGCTGAGAGAATAGTGAAAGCTAGAGAGTCCCCAAAAGCAAGAGCAAGTTGATCTAATTGCGCTTTATAGACTATTCCACGGAAAAAGCTAACCTCACTTTTGACCATGAGAGTATAAGAGATAGCAAGAACCGTCGTGCTTCCCGTCCTTTTTTCTCACATACGAATTTCTGAACCAGGGCGCCAGTATCGTCAAATCTGAGGTGTGACGTCACTGTGATTTGGACCATATTGTGGAAAAATTCTAATGCGAGCGAATATGAGTAATTGTAGAACGAGAAAAAATAGACAGGACATGTAGTGATTATTGTACGGCTGTGAGAAATTTGATGAGGGCGGTAGTGGCTTTACAATGAGAGCAAGAAAACGAGAACAACTCGGTCCTGGGACTGGTAATTGTGTGTAAGAACCATTACTAATAAAGAGAGAGATAGAAAAAGAGCTACCTAAACGGAAGAAAGAATGAGAGTGGGATGATTGGGTCTATATCCTAGATCAGACTGATTATATGATTCATTCATTCAGTTGGTAAAATTCGACGAAGACAGTCGCAAATAAAATGTTGCGCGATGCGAGCACGACAGATACTACTGACAAAATTCAAGAGATTTTGCTGACTGTAGAGGTTCTACAGGCTCAATTGTAGAGATTCTTCAAACTCACTTGTAGAGATTTTTGACTCCCTTGAAAGGATTCAACAGAATCTCTTGTATGCATTTACAGACTTTCCTGAAAGAGATTCTGTTGGATATCGTGCACAGATTCTGCAGGAACTCTGCAGTTGCAAATAATAATCAAACTCTCTTGTAGATATTCTGCAGACTTTTGTGAAGATGTCTTAAAATAGAATATCATGAAGAAATTCTCTTGTATTTCTCTTTTGGTTATTCTAGATTCTCTTTGATTCTTCAGAATCATGTGTAGAGTTTCTACAGAAGCTTTGATGGTGATTCTACAGAGATTCTATAAGTTCTCTTGTTGAGATTCTATAGACTATCTTGTTAGTTACTACACAGACTATCTTGAGACTCACTTATAGATATTTCCCAGACCCTCTTGTAGAGATTCTACAAATACGTTACCTATTGTAGAGGTTTTACAGTGTCTCTTTTAAAAGTTGTACAGTATTTCTTGTCCAGATTTTACTAAATCTATTGAAGCGATTGTACTGATGTTTTTAAAGAAGTTCTTCGAAATCACGCTTAGAGATTGAACAACATTCCCTTTATAGGTTCTTCAGAATCTCCTGTATTTTTTTTAAAGAATCTCTACATGAGAATCTGTAGAATCTCGACATGAGATTCTGTAGGATCTCTACACGAGATTTTGTACAATTTCAACAAGATTCTTGAAAATCTCTAAAAGAGATACTGTGAAATCTTCTCAAGAGATTCAACAGAATCGCTCATCAAGATTCTACAAAATCTGTTAAGGTTTGCTACAGAATCACTTGAGAGGATTAACAGAATCTCTTGTAGAGATTTAACAGAATTTCGTTGAAATTCTACATAATCTCTTATAGAAATTCTACAGAATCTCATGTAGAGATTTTACAGATTCTCTTATAGAGATTCTACAAATTTCCTTGTAGAAATTGTTCTGAATCTCTTGTAGAGATACTACAGTTCCTATTATAGAGGTACTAGAACTTCTTGGAGAGATTCCATAGTCTGTCTTGCGGAGATTCTACAAAATCTTTTCAAGAGGGTCCATTGAATCTCTTGTAGGCATTTTTCAGAATCTCCTTAAGTGATTCTTCAGAATCAACATGAGATTCTTTTGCAAATCTACAAGAGATTCTGTAGAATCTCAACAAGATTCTGTAGAATCTCAACAAGATTCTGTAAAATTCTCTTTATAGATTCTTCAGAATCTTTCATAAAGATTATACAGAATTTGCAGAGATTTCATAGAATCTTGTGAAGATTTTACAGAATCTCTTTTCGAGATTCCACATAATCTTTTGTTGTAGAAATTCTACCGAATCTCTTGTAACGATTCTAAATAATCTCTTGTAGAGATTCTACTGAATCTTTTGTAGAGTTTTTACTTAACCTCTTATAGAGATTCTACTGAATCTCTTGTAGAGATTCTACTGAATATCTTGTAGAGATTCTACTGAACTTCTTTGTAGAGATTCTACAGATTCTATTTATTAAGGCACTTAATTAAACTTAACCTCAGTTTAGCTTAATTAATCGCCTCTCAAAGCAAAGCACCAAACGCATAACCCTGAAATATTCTGTCAAAATAACACAGCTAATCAAAGCAATCACAAAAATTCCAGTATCGCTAAGTATAAGAACCACTCAAATAAATGCTTCAGCTTATGTGTAAGTGCTCCAAGCATTTTATTAAAATTTCAGATTTTAATGATATTTCAGACTTTAGCAAACAACTTTGCAGAAGAAATTGTATCGATCCGACTTTACCAGAAAAAGTTATGACCGTTGAAAGATAGCATAGTTTAGCAATAAACAGCAAAGTACATGAAACTTTCTACAGAATTTCTCTTAAGTTGTCTGAAGTATTTCCCTGAAGTTCAGAAGTTCAGCAGAACTTCCCTGAAATTATCTCAAAAACTTCCATGAAGTTCTCTGAAAAACTTCCCTGAAGTTCTCTAAAGAACTTCCCTGAACTACTCTGTAGAACTTCCAAGAAGTTCTTTGCAGAACTTCCATGGAATTTTCTGCAGAATGAAGTACCTCTGCAGAACTTCCATTAAGGTCTTTGAAGAACTTCCCTGAAGTTATCTCAAAAGCTTCCGTGACGATCTCTGCAGAACATCCGTGAAGTTCTCTGCAGAAATTCAATTGAATTTTCTGTGAATTTCCCTTTAGTTCTTTGAAGTATTTCCACGAAGTTCTCTGAAGAACTTCCTAAAAGTTCTCATCAGAACATCCTTAAAGTTCTCTAAAATACTGCCCTCAAGCTTTCTGAAGATCGTCCCTTAGTTCTTTGAAGAACTTCCATAAAGTTCTCAAAAGAATATCCATGAAGTTTTCTTAAGAACTTCCTTGAAGTTTTCTGAAAAATTTCCCTGAAGTTCTCTGATAAACTTCCCTGAAGTTCTCTAAAAAACTTCCCTGAAGTTCTTTGAAAAGCTTCCTTGAAGTTCTCTGCATAAACTCCATGAAATTTTCGGCAGAATTTCGCTTATGTTCTCTGAAGAATTTCCATGACGTTCTCTGAAAAACTTTCATGAAGTTCTCTGAAGAATTTCCCTGAAATTCTCTGAAGATCTCTGAAGTTCTCTAAAGAATATCCCTGAATTTCTCTGAAGAACTTCCCTGAAGTTCTCTGAAAAACTTCCATGAAACTCTCTGAAGAATTTCCTTGAAGTTTTTTGCATAACTTTCCTGAAATTATCTGCAGAGCTTCCCTGAAGTTCTCCGAAGAATTTCCCTGGAGTTCTCTGAAGAAATTCCCTGAAACTCTCTGAAGAATTTCGGCAGAACTTCAATGAAATTATCTGCAGAATTCCCCTGACCGAATGAGGTAGGGTGTGTGGGGGGGGTACCCTAAATATGTTTATGTTCAGTTTGAAGGTAGTCAAATTGGTTTTGTGTTGTGTAGTGAGTTGTTCTTGTGATAAAAAGAAACATTGAATTTTTTGCGTTATCTAATGCACATAAAGGGAATGCTGGATTTGGCAGAAAATAATGGTACACTCAGCCAAATAATCTTAAGAATTTCATAAGGTTCAACTTATGAACGATGCATTGGAATTTCATAAGGCTAACTTATGAATGGATTTTGTTTCACACGACGTTGTTCTTATACGCCTTGAAGCTTTCCTGATTACATGTGTTGATATATACTAGTTGGCGAGTCACTGGACCCACAACCTCAACGTCCAAGGTTCGAATCCAGGTTGCTCCATATTTTTATTTTTTCAACACTTTATATTTCATAAGATAAATTTATGAAATTCATACTAAATTCCTATAGCAAATAATCATAATGCAATCTTATGAATATCGGCAGATTATTTCGCTGAGTGTATATTTCATGTAAATTTAAGCCAGATATCGCCTGAATCTAGCTTGTTGTATGAAAGATTGCAAACATTGTTGTATGGCGCAGCAAAGACTGCAACCGATTTCGTTGCTTATGCCTCCATTGGATTGGAGTCAAACGAGGGGAAATTTTACGCTCTTGTTAATTTTTTTTTCTGTGTATTTAAGTTTAAAAAATGTTCTTGGTTGAATATTTGTTCAGACACCTTTGACATAAAATTGTTTGCGATCCTTTCGTCAGAGTCTTTGTTTGCTTTGGTGACTTCTGCAATATGCTGTTTGAAACGATCAATCATGTGACCTTTAGTTATATTTATTTTTACAAGTTTTGTCACTCTTATATCTATATTAATATATTTGTAACAGCATTTGGCTTTTATTCTCGTACATTTATTGAGATCACGTTTAGATTGTCCAATGTAAATTTTTCCTCAATCGTCACAAATTGTTTTGTAGATCCCGGATTTGCTTAGACTGTTAATAGGGTCTTCATCAGAACCTAAAGAGTTTTAAGTTGATTATTTTCACTAGTAAACACTATTTCAAAACAAAACTTCCGTAGGATTGGTCGTAATTGTGTAGTGTGGTTATTGTATGTCATTGCTAGTCTTTCAAGTTGGGGTTTGTGTTTCTGTTAGTGTGTTCAGTGATTGTTTGTTTTGTTTCTGTGTTGGACAGAAATGGAAATTGTTGGAAAAGTTTACTTATACATGAGTGTGAGGCTATAACGTTGCATTGTTTGTGCTTTCCATGCCACGTTTTTAATTGCAAAATATCCAAGTAAAAGTGCTTTATAACAACGCTGTATTGATTTGCTGCAAGGCGCGATTTCAGTGTAAGCAAAAAATTACGTTTTCCGCAATCATTGAGGGGGGCGCTTGATGCTGCCTACCTTAAATTCGGGTACATTTGACAATATTCACACAAATAAAATCCTATAGAAAAAAATTCCGTTCTGAGTCAGAAGAGTCTTAGATCCATAGTTTAGACTGTACAGCAAAATCGATTTACGCTAGTGGTGTGTTCCTATTTATATCCTATACTGTAGTGTACAATCCGTATCAAAGGAAATTAGGTGAACCGTTTCCAACTTCCTGTTTCCCTACTCTTCCCGCTACCCAGCGATTCGTTACATGGCATCCTCCTGCGTCCTGATCCTGGGTACTGTTCACTCCAAATTAGACACAAATGAGCACGAGCGCGCTTCAGCTGGCAGTCGCAAATATTCACTTACCCCGTCGTACGTTACAAACACGTATGTTCTGCTTGTTTGCTTCGGTAAATGTTCTGCTTTTGAACTTGCTCACTTCCATCCAACCGGAATGATTAGTAAGCACGATGATGGTGATGAATTTGACGGATCAATTACGATAACGAACATCGTTAGGGAAATTCGTAATATTTGTTTCGCATTTCTCAAACAGGCCAACTCGACAACTGGTGGGAACGTTTGGTTTTGCTAAATGCTACAACGAATTACCAGAAATAAGCACTTACCTTCCCAAAGCTCCCTTTGCCGATGTTCCTCAGAATTTGGAAGTGGTCGAAATTGACTGTGAATGAGTTTGAGAAGAAGAAGAAAAAACAATCCCTCGTTAAAATTGCTGATAAATACCGCAGCCATTTAGCTGCATTCCCTTCCCAGAATTGTCCAAGTTTGCAACAAAACCATCGAAATTCGTTTCAAGTAGAAGGCCCCTCCGCCTCCATAGTCAGGATTTGATGTTCATGATGATGATGATGATGATGATGATGATGATGATTACGACTTGGAGTGGGAAGCGGACAACCCAACCAATATTCCTAACCACAGGGATTCCCGAGGCAAAGCGGATGCCGCTTGTTGACATAACATCGAAAAGATTTCTGAAGATTTTCTCCTCAACGAACGGTCGATTCTTTGCCTATACCCAGATTTTCAGCGCGAAGAAAAGTGGTGGACCCAGGGCGAAGAAAGAACGACCCGTGTCATTTTGTGACGGCACCGGACGGCATCGAATAGGAAATGGGCTTCGAGTTTAATGGAAATAAAAAAGAGTAGTAGGTATATCTTATGTACTACATAGATAGAGATATGGATGGATGTTTCCTGTAGTGTGCGACAGCATATTATTAGAGTGTTGTGTGAGTTTACGACCGACCGACCGACCGACCGACAGCCGGAGGAGCAGATGGATCCGGAGCTAATAAATGTACCCTTGAGTATGCGGAATCGCTTTACTGGCACAAGAGGATGAATGGCGAAATTGATTGGGGCCGGTCATATGTTGTGGATCGTCTCAGTAGGCGAGTAGTTGAATACGATTAGGTTGTCCGGAAAATGTTGCCCTCCATTTGACGGTTTCTCGTTTTGGGGGGAGGGAATATTTCTGAGTTGATAAATGTAGTCCGTCCAGTGGGTGGTGGTTTAATACATCAAATTCCACCTACTCTTTGACGTAGGTTCAACGTTTATCTTTTCAGTTTTGGGAAAGGAGGGCGGGTTCACATTCCGAATGGGTCACTCCTTCCGAAGTGATCGAGAAAAAGGGCAAACTTGTAATCAACCATCTCAGAGTTGCACCGAGCAGTGAAGAATTATTCATCAATTCATTCAGTTTCAGCTGCAGTTTTGTGTCGATCTCAGTTACTATGGCACTCAAAAAATCGACACGTTGTTTCCACGTCATTTCACGTAACTTCCACCTAAACACGTAACCAAATTTTCTTCAGTAAAATTACGTGCCAGTGAATTGTACATGAAAAACCACGTAACATTTATGTGATTTTCACGTGGAATGTGAATTCACCTGGAAATCATGTAGCTCTTACGTGAATTCCACGTGTTTATTACTGGTTTTGGCAGTGGACGAAATTTACGTGCGTTTCACGTGGATGTAACGTGTCGATTTTCTTGAGTGTAGGTTTGGTTCGGTTGTTGAAGTGAGTCTTACAAGGAATTCAGCAAAAAATACTATTTTTGAGCAGTACACACTTGGAAAATAAATTTAGATCTGCACCCAACCATCCTAAAGTAAATTCGTCTTTCCGAAAATTTGCAACCAAAATTCAACATGTACAATATTGGACTAAACATTTGCAACTGGTAGTGAATACTAATAATACGCATTAACATATGTATGTACTCTGAATTGAAAACGGCTTAAGTCACTAAAGTTGACGGTTAAGGAGTCTAATTTTATACCACATGATTTCCGGAGTTGTCGGATGACAACTGATAGTAGCAATGGGCGATCTCGATCTGTTTTTTACTGGATCGATTTTTTGGGCTCGATTTATCGATATTTTGAATCGATCCTTTACTGTATTTTACTGATTTTTGACTGGATCGATTTTTTTAGTGGGAAAATCGACTTTCAAATTCTACACGCTAAGATAAGAATACGGAAACGTCGGTAAAAATACCGAAAACCGGACCAAAGTGCACATACTGAAATTATCGGTAATCATGGATTACCGGAATTTCGGTATTGTAGGAGAGCAGGAATAGACGTTAAATATTACTATCTTTTACGGTTCTTTCTAACAAAACTGCTTGCAACTCAATAAGAGCATTGAAATCCAAATATATAACGATATAATTTACAAATCCACTTTAATAAAAAAAAATCGTAACGCTTCACGGTATTTCTCTCCGAGGTCTCTACGTTAGAGATGACTAGAAAAAACCTGAGTGATCTTAGACGTTAAGAATCGAAACAAAACAAAAGGAGAGAGTTCCTCACCCATGTGCGCATCAAAAACAGAGTGCATACAAACTATCGCTAGAAACTATCAGGCAGCTATCAGTAGTACATAAGCTCGTACCAACACGTTACTTTTGCCTGTTGAGGTGGCGGATTCGTCTGTGCCTCGATCTACTCCGCAGTGGGATGTTAGGCAAAGGTTACGTCCTTGGTTCGAGTACTACTTACTTCTATTCTATTTCCAACCTTGCAATACTTTAGGTATTGCTACCAAAACCTAATTTTAAGGAAAATGAAAACCTTATTTTCGTTAATCTTATCCTAACGTGTAGTATTATTTTTCACGCAATAGATAATCAGTTACTCAATAAAAGATTGCAACATGCTGAAATGTTATTACAAGCTGCCAAACCTATTCTGAACGACAAATAATAAATATCAAGAATCGACCTCAACTAGCGCTTAGTACATCTTGAACTTTTAAATGTCTTCACCTCGCTCTCGCTCTTTCGCTTTGCGCAGCAAACCTCTCGCAGTGTCACCTGCTAAGCTGTTTTCGTGTTGTGTCCCAGCCCGTTCGGTGTAATTTTTAGCTGTCACTGTCGTTCCGGTTTTATTTACGATATTTTTTCTGCGTTTAAAACGAAAGCTTGAGAAAAGCGATAAGAGGTATAAGCGAAATCCTGTGTGCCTGACATTCATTAGTTTGCTGGATAAGCCCCTATGGTCTCTCTGATGACAATTTATTCAAACGAAGCTGTTTTCTGTAGAAAAATAAAACAAAATATCAAACATAATTCACTGCTTTTAGAATCGTGAAATGAAAGATCACATTGCTCTTGGTTGAAGGTATACTAGCTATGAATCAATTTATCAATTAATCAGCCTTAAGCTTACAAATTGGAAATGAAACAATTACCTAAAATTTACTTTGACAATTTATAAATTAATTAATTAACTAAATAAATAAATTACAAATCGATTTTCCTTGAATCGATTCATCCGCAGTCGATTTGTGCTCGAATCATTTTTTTTCGATTTTAGGAATCGATTCAGCAGAATCGATTTTGTTTGTGTAAAATGCCCATTGCTAACTGATAGCACACCGGCAGTGTTTTGTTGACAAGTACCATTCACGCTCGTTCAGATCTACTCTAAATAGAGAAACGTTCACTCAGTTTCGTATTTCCATGCTAAATGTCAAAAACTGAGTAACTTCATATTAGGAAACTGAGTATACACACTTAGAAAATTTTACAGTATTCGGTAATTTTTTACCGAACTTTCAACAGCTGAACGATCGGTAATCCGATTTAACGGATTTCGGTGAAATTTTACAGTATTCCGGTAAAAAAATTACCGGAACTTGTCAAAACATACCGAAATCCGTTAAATCGGATTACCGAACTGTTCAGCTGTTGAAAGTTCGGTAGAAACGTACCGAACACTGTAAAATTTTCTAAGTGTGTATGCTACTCCGATTGTAAAAGCGCTGTGCTTTTAAAAATAGAGTAATTACAATGAAGCTGTCAAAAGCGATGTGTTTATACAATCGGTTATTCGACACTGATGTTTGTTGGGGAATTACAATCAATCCATAAAATTACAAATTTAAAGTATTTCGACACTTCCGTTCCGACTGGACAGTTGTCGGAAACAATCAATTATTTCATTAAAATAAAATAAAAAAATAAAATTAGATAAAGGGCGATACGGTCAAAATTTGGTCAATATCAACTTGACGTATTTCTTTCAATTTTGCATTTAAAAAACCTGGACACCCCTCATTTTGAAGGTGTGTGTGTGTGTAGAATGTTGCTCCTATTTTGATTTTGGAATTCACTCTTCAGTTGTCAAAATGCCGTCCAAGCAAGAAGAGCAGCGTATCAAAATTTTGCTCGCGCATCGCGAAAATCCGCGCTACTCGCACGCAAAGTTGGCAAAATCGCTAAAAGTTGCCAAATCAACCGTTACAAATGTAATTAAAGTGTTTGGGGAACGTTTGTCGACAGCCAGGAAGTCTGGATCGGGGGGAAATCGAAAACCGGAAGCCGCTGAGACGACAAAGAGAGTTGCCGGTAGTTTCAAGCGAAACCCTAACCTATCTCTCCGAGATGCCGCAAATAAGCTGGGTGTATCGTCTACAACCGTGCATCGAGCCAAAAAACGAGCCGGACTATCGACTTACAAGAAGGTAGTGACTCCAAATCGCGATGATAAACAAAATACGACGGCCAAAGCGCGATCCCGGAGGCTGTACACGACGATGCTGACGAAGTTTGACTTCGTGGTAATGGACGACGAAACCTACGTCAAAGCCGACTACAAGCAGCTTCCGGGACAGGAGTTTTATACGGCAAAAGGAAGGGGAAAGGTAGCAGATATTTTCAAGCACACGAAACTGTCAAAGTTCGCAAAGAAATATCTGGTTTGGCAAGCCATCTGTACCTGTGGCTTGAAAAGCAGCATTTTCATAGCTTCCGGGACTGTCAACCAAGAAATTTACGTGAAAGAGTGTTTGAATAAACGTCTGCTGTCTTTCCTGAAGAAACACGGTTGTTCCGTACTGTTTTGGCCGGATTTGGCATCTTGCCATTACGGTAAAAAGGCCATGGAGTGGTACGCCGCCAACAACGTGCAGGTGGTTCCCAAGGACAAGAACCCTCCCAACACGCCAGAGCTCCGCCCAATTGAGAAATACTGGGCTATTGTCAAGCGGAACCTAAAGAAGACCAAAAAACTGCTAAGGACGAGCAGCAGTTCAAGGCAAACTGGCTTTCTGCGACGAAGAAGGTGGACAAGGTGGCTGTACAAAATCTGATGGCAGGGGTCAAGCGTAAGGCCCGGCAATTCGGATTTGGAAAAGCGGAAGCCTAACTGAATATTTTTCCTGAATTTTATACTAATTGAACTTGAAAAAGAAATTTAATATGATTTTTTAAATAAACGATTTCACCGATTTACACGCGTTTTCCCTTGACCCTTTGACCGTATCACCCTTTACTGAATAATGTTAATAATGTACTCAAATTTTGACAAGTGACCTAGTTAGTCAGAAATGAGTAACTCCATAACTACTCTTATTAAGGTAGTTCCAGTTTTAACAAAACTGAGTCGTTTTCTAATCAGTTTTGTTAAAATACAAACAAACGTGACTGAGTAATGTTTACTCCAATTTCGGCAGGTGATCAAGTTAATCAAAAATGAGTAAACTTCAATTACTCTAATAAGGGAAGTTCCACTTTCAATGAAACTGAGTCGTTTTCTACTCAGTTTTGAGTAATTACAAACGAGCGTGTTCTGCGTTGGTCAAAACAATTAGGCTTTCCATGAGAAGTTTCTCAGTAGACCTGACAGCAAAAAATATGCGGGTCGGCTAACACTATTAACTTGTAAGTGCTAACGATGCTGAATGTAAATAAAATAAATACAAAGGAAACATTTGTCAGGTCAACTGAGAACTGTCAAAAAATCAAGGTAAACAAAAATATCAGCTTTTCGCAGCTGTCTCGTGGCCTTATTGCAACTTATAATATTTTGTTGTTTTTCATATCAAATCTGTTGATACCTTATGTAATTGGATTCGTACTATAGCGAAGGGGTTATATATGGGAAATTTACGCCACCAGAAGGTGAATATTGCTTTATCTATCTTCTATATCTATATATATATAAAAATGGATTTCTGTCTGTCTGTCTGTCTGAACCTAATAGGCTCGAAAACTACTGAACCGATCAGCGTGAAATTTTGCATACAGGTATTTTTAGGGCCGGGGAAGGTTCTTATGATGGTTTGAGACCAAACCCTTCTCTGGAAAGGGGCGCTCCCATACAAATGAAACACTCATTTCTACATAACTCGAGAACTAATCAAGCAAAAGAAACCAAATTTAGCATGTGTGAGTTTTTGAAGGCAAGAAAGGTTTCTATGGTAGCTTGAGAACCCTCCCCATCCTGAAAGGGGGGGCTCCCAAACAAATAAATCACAATATTCTGCATAACTCGGGAACTAATCAAGCAAACGGAACGAAATTTAGCATTTGAAGACAAAAAATGTTTCTATGTTGTTTTGAGACCACTTCCCATCCTAAAAGGGGGGGGGGGGGCTCCGATACAAATGATATACAATATGCTGTATGACTCGAGAACTAATCAAGCAAATGGAACTAAATTTAGTTTGCGGTGGTTTTTTAAGATAAAAATGGTTCTACGTTGATTTGAGATCCCTCCCCTTTCTGAAAGGGGGGGTCCTATACAAATGAAACGCAAATTCTTACATAGCTCGAGAACTTATCAGGGAAATGGAACCAAATTTGGCATGTGGAGGTTTTGTAGGCAAGAAATGTTTCTACGGTGGTTTGAGACCCCCTCCTCTTTGGAAGAAGGCGCTTTCATACAAATGAAACACGAATTTGAGCCAAACATGAAAACTATCCCAACAGGTATGACTATTTTTATGCAGGGATTTTTCAAGTCGGGGAAGGTTCTTATGATGGTTCGAGACCCTTCCCGCATCTGGAAGGGGTGCTTCCACACCAATGAAACACAAATTTCTGCATAACTCGAGAACTAATCAAGCAAATGGAACCAAATTTGGTATGTGTTGGTTTTCGGAACCAAGAAATGTTTCTATGGAGGTTTGAGACTCCTCCCCTCTCTGGAAGGGGTGGGCTCTCATGAAAATTAGACACAAATGTGAACCAAACATGAGAATCATATCTACTGTTGTAAATACTTATATGTAGGGGTTGTTGAGACCGGAGAAGGTTCTTATGATGGTTCGAGACGCCTTCCCTCTAGAGAGGGGGAAGGAGGGCTCGCACACCAATGAAACAGTCATTTGAACCAAACATGAGAATTATCCATGCAACTAAAACACAAAATGTGTATTGCTCGGGTAAGAAGCATAGTCTGATAAAAGTTTGAACCCCTTTTTAGTCAAGAATTGGTTGAGTTACTCTCAGTGCTACAATATGCACAAGAAGTTAATCTTAGGTTATGCAAGAGAAAATTACGTACAAACTGATAGGATACGGCTTCGTTTGTTTTTGAAATGTTTCTACGCAGAAAGCAAAACCGGTAGAAACAACCGGTCCAAGGGTTGAATTAATAACACAAACCTTTTTTTTGCATAAATAACACACACAAGCAATAGTGGCGAACCAGCCCAGGAGGCTGAAAGCCACAATAATAAAGAAATAAAAAAAAAAAAAAAAAAAAAAAAAAAAAAAACACAAGCAAACGAAAATATTTTATCCAGATTCATTCTGAACCATAAACCATAAACTGATAACATAATTTGATACTATTTAATTAAATTCGCTTACATTACAGGATTTGTTATCGAGTTGTTCGCAGCGATAACAATATAAGTTATTATTATGATATTCAACAAGTTTTTTTTTGTTATTCATTCTGTTATATTGACTGTTTATTCAGCCTGAATGATAACATATCCAGTGATCAAAAAATGATAACCTGGTATTAGAACTTGTTATCAATTTGGTATAATCCTTTGCTCGGGTAAATATGTAGGCTGAATAAACAGTCAAAATAACAAAAGAGATATCAAACTTATATTCGTTGGATATCATAATATACTTCGTTACCTCGTTTATTATCATCGAATTCATTTTGATAAGAA
This sequence comes from Aedes japonicus, assembly GCA_034211315.2. Taxonomy (NCBI): domain Eukaryota; kingdom Metazoa; phylum Arthropoda; class Insecta; order Diptera; family Culicidae; genus Aedes; species Aedes japonicus. Next base: position 28,703 of record JASCZW010000649.1, read on the forward strand.
ATTTTGTGACATGAACAAATTTCTTTAGATAATATCAAATTATGTTATCAACATGATATCAAATTCATACACTAATACCTTAAGTAGTGCCCCGAGCGAGAAGCTCAATATCATCTCCATCACATGCTGGTAATATTCAGCGTTCGTCTGCATGCTGGTAGAACTCTGTAACGTTCGTCAAAAATCGTCTTCAAAAATTGATAACATACAGGGTGCGGCAGAAAATAATGCGAAAATTTGTTCTATTTCCTTCAAATCCCATTTTCAACTAATTCAAGCAATAACATCAACATTCTCTAGTGCAGTTATCTTTATGAAGTCCTTTTAAACAAATTTATTCAATGCGTCCTCCATTTTTATTAATAGCATCCTCGAGCCGACGCCGGAAGCCAGAGCATGCCTTTCGGACATAATCCTCCGACATTGACTGCCATGTGCGTGTTATGGTTGACTTCAGGGTTTTCACACTAGGGTGTGATGTTCTGCAGGCTCGAGCCCAAATCGAATAATCCAACGGATTAAGATCTGAACTGCTAGAGGGCCACAAATCCTTCGGCCAAAACTTCATGTTATCGTTCAACCATTGTTCGGTTCGATTGGACGTGTGACGCGCTCCATCTGCAGTGCCAACGTTGGTCTCGAAAAGTTGACCTTCACGGGGCCGGTCATTTTAAATACCGATATGCACTACGGTACTGATTAACCAAACATCATGACACCAGCCGGATGTTTGGTTTGAAATTTGAATTTCACTTTTTCCGGAACGTTCTCCATTTTCTGCGGTGAAATGAAGCGGTCGCACGGCACGGTCGTTGGCCACAGCATTGATGCTGAAAAGCTTTTCGTCGGAAAACAGGATAACCATTTTTTCCTTCTTCAACAAGGAAAACAATCTCTTGGAACGAGTCACTCGTAGTTCCTTGACCCGGTAGGTAATCAATTGGCGTTTCACTCTGGCTCTGGAAGATGCATGCAGGTCTTCTTTGATGATTCTCCGAATGAATTTCTCCGAAATATTGGCTTCCTTTACAAGTTTTCTTATGGAACGCCCCGCACCGGGTTGCGAGCAATTTTTGCACGGACCGATTTGATCACGTTCGGCGTGCGTGCAAAGCGCGGACGTCCGCTTACCGGCTTCCGCTGCTTAGGACCATTCTGCAGGGACTTTTTGATGCGGTAAACTGTTGCCAAGTGGCACCCTACCACCTTCGCAATCTCTTTCGGCTTCAACAAGCTGGTGATCACTTCTTTCGCGAACATTTTAACGAATTTGCAATAAAACAAATAGAATGTTTGGATGCAGCACTTGAAAGAAAACATAGACAAATACACTTTCGACAGAAATCAGTCACTAGCTATACGAATGAACCCAATACTCAAATTTGAACATTTTCGCATTATTTTCTGCCGCACCCTGTATGAAAGTGTTGAATGTTAGAAAAAAATAGGTTCATGCATTCATCCTAAACATATATTCATCACATTGATTCTGTAAACAACAGTTGACTGACAGCAGATGCCACAACCCAAATCCCCACAAATCTCCAGATCAAAACTCGGCGCATCCGTTTGGTGATGATGATGTTGGAGGTGCTGATGAGCACAAATTGATCTGTTGCACGTTAATAATTCAAATCCCTCGAAGTGAACATCATCCGGCAAGCGCCGGAACACTTCAAAGTCGGAACGTAATGGATGGGTCAATCCAATTAGAAGCTCGGACTGCCGTACAGCTAAGCATCAGTCGTTTCCAATCCAGAAGATACTCTTTGAGTACGAGAGCCGAAATCTCTACTCGTGCTGTGCAAAACATTCTTCTGTGGCACCATGAATAAATCAACGTGCTTGATTACATTTCACACCGGACGGAGGGCAGGGCCATAGCTGGAAGCCAGTTGCGAAAATTAGCTCCAGCTCAATTCCCCTAGGTGGGACTCAATTTCGCCGGTGTTCGGGTCCTGACTTTCTCACCTAATTTTCACCACTTTTCGGGTTTCTCGGTTTCACATGCCACGTTGTACCCGTATGTGGAAGAACATTAAATTTTATGATAACACCCATCCCATTAGCATTCGCCGGAAAAACGAGATGAGGAAAGCGGTTTTTTTTCCACCCGCCAGCCTATAGGTTCCATTTGGCCAATTTAGCCAGATGATTTATGCTGGGCACCGAGAGAAAAAAAATCCTGTGAGAGATAGGCAGCATCATGCTTTCGTGGGTTTTCGTTTAACGAAATATTTTTCCCAGAACGGTTTCCAGCGGCTTTTAATCTACCGAATTGTTCGCTTGTCTGGAAAAGCCGTCCGAAAAATGGGACTGTATAAATTATTTTTTAATGGCGAGATAAAAGGATTACCGGGGCAAAGAAATTGACACTAACTGGCGAAACTGACAGGGCTTTTAACGTTCACGCGGCTGGTTAAACTGTCGCCTATGGTGGGATGTTTGCTTTTCTCTTGTGCTCTTTTTATTGATTCGGTGGGGTTATTTCATTTACAAATAATTTACAAACGGGACGCTCAAATCGATATCGGGAACGGAATTGCATCTGTGAATTGTTAAATGATCGTTTCACCTTTTGTTGATGGGATCTAAAAGAATGTTAACACTGTTACAGGATTATACAGGTTCACCCAATCGATTGATGTGGACTTTGGGTAAGTTAATGATCGATTGATGACTATTGAAGAGAAACACTAGTCGCCCATGGGTCCTACGTAAAACAGCGCATGCTTCTAGATTAATGAATCGACTAAAGACTGTTCACAGTAGAATAGCATCACTTTCAAAAAGCCTAACAGTTTGAAAGAAACATGTTATTTTATGCGTTAACTAATGCACATATTAGAAGCGCTGGATCTCGTGGGATCTTTCATGTCAGTTCTAGCCAGATGGTACGCAAATCGGATATGTTGTATGAAATATTGTAAACAATTTCGTTATTCGCGACGAGAGGAAATTGTACGCGTCTATTAAAATTCGTCATTTTATTTTTCTTTGTGTAACTTTCTACCCATTGGGTAAATTTTGATTAAACTAAGAGTGGAATGGTCTCAGCGTGTATTGTTTATATTGTGTGAAATGTTTCGAAGTCTAGTAAATACAGTCGAAGGCCCAGGAATTGCTTGAGAAAATCTTGTATATTCACATCAACAACCCACATCTTCCGCACTGAGCGATTGTTTCTCGTATTTTCCAACGTTCGAAGAACGTTTAACTATTGATCGAAATCAAGTGAGTGGAAGACAAAGTGTTCCATACAGTGTTAAGGGCCACTAAAGAAGAAGACACCGAGTGGTGATAAATCTGACAGGTCCCATGTTGAAGTATAGGACGAACATTTTAAAATGCTTTATTGTATGATGGAAGCAGGGTTGGTAGCAGGTCACTTTTTAGTGACTTGGTCACTATTTTGAGTCTAGTCATTAAAAAGTCACTATTTGCATACAAAAGTCACTAAAGTCACTATTTTTCGGAAAATGGTCACTAAACTATATTTTTTGTAGCATGTGCTAGCGTAAGAACTTAGTACAAACGAGAGACGCGACTTAACGCTAACTTTACGACTATAGATCCTAAATTTTGAACTCAAGATGCCAAGATGATTTATTCTGTAGATTTTAAGATTTGAATTCTAGGAAAGTTTGGATAACCTAAAACATCCGAAGATTATCTCAAAATGTCTGTTGTTCTTCCAAAATATTTAATACATATGTTTCAATACACATCGTAGCTTTGCATAGCCCAGCAAATCTTCTGTTGCAACTGCAAGTCCTATGTTCTAATCTCAAGGATAGTGTGTATGATCTAGAACATGCCATATTGCTTTATAATGTTCTTTGACTTTGAGAATGTTAATGAGAATGAATATGTTTGAATTGAATATTGATTGTAACTTTGTATTGTCAAGACAGTTTGGATGACCTAGACCATCACAAGATTTCTTCTTGTGTATTTTTACGTTCGAAAATATTCACTGAATATACTCGAATACGTGACGTAACTTTCTATAGCCCAAAAAACTACTATTACTATCTGTAGATCTCAAGTTCTGAGCTCCACGGCGGTTTGGATTACCTAGAGGATCTCACAGTTATAAAATAATAACCGTTGACCTTCCGAAAGGTTCATTGAATATTTTTGCAGACGTATGGTCACCATGTATTTCTCAAAAAACTACTTTAACAACTGTAGATATTATGTTATGAACTTAAGTAGAGTTTGAAGTACCCAAGATTGTCGCATTATGTATGTTGGTCTTCCACACTATTCAATCATTATTGTTAAATACATATTGTCCCTTTGCACACTCTTAACACCTACTGTTACAACTGAAGATCATAAGTTCTGAACTCAAGCACAGTTTGGATGATCTAGATCATCCCCGTGTATCTCATGATGTTTTTTTACGTTCGAAAATATTCACTGAGTATGGTTGAATACGTAGCGTTACTTTGTATTGCCCAAAAAGCTATAGCTACAACTGTAGATCTTAAGTTCAGCGCTCAAGGACAGTTTGGATGATCTAGGACATCTTGAAGTTATCAAATAATGACTGTCGACCTTCCAAAAACTTCATTCGAAATGTTTGAATACATATCATACCCTTATATAACCCGAAAAGCTACTGTTACAACTGTAGATGTGATGTTTTGAACTCAAGTACATTTTGGATGACCTAGAACCTCTCAGAAAGATACAAAAATATAGAACGTTTATCAACGAAAATTTAATAATACGTATGCATGTGTACAATATTCTAAAACAACGCGTTACACTATTAATAAGGCATTTATTTTTTCTTCCTGAACTTCTTCATATTCCGGATGTTCTGGGTCGTCAATTAGGTCAACTCGTATACTTTTTATCTTTTTTCAGATAGGACAATTTATGCCGCAGACAGTGTACACTTTTATTCAGTCTGTGTGATTTTATACAGCCATTTTCTTTTTGGGGTCACATATGACCCCTTAAGCCTGAAAGAGTTAATATACACTCAGTAGCAAAAAAAAAAAGCCGAGCTAAATTTTCCTTCCAAAAAACGCGTTGTTCGTGAACTGTTTCCATCAAGTGGTTTGGACTACAGCTGACATCAAAGTTGACGCACAAAATGAGTATTTCCCCTTTTCACCCGATATTGACCTTGCTGAAATATCAGTGCAAAAAAAAAGCCGAGGTGAATTCATGTTATTAATACACATGATTTGTTACGCGTGAAATATCCCAAAAAACTAGTGTAACCCACGAAGAACCTTAAAAATATGGCATTCAATATGAATTGGTTTGTGAAAAATACGTTTACAGTATTATACAGTATTTTTTTAAAAAAAATCACCTCGGCTTTTTTTTTGCACCGATATTTCAGCAAGATAAATATCGGGTGAAAAGGGGAAATACTCATTTTGGTGCGTCAACTTTGCTGCCAGCTGTAATCCAAACCACTTGATGGAAACAGTTCAAATTTTGTCCACATAATTTTATTATTTTTTCAAGCTATGGAGAAATTAATAAAACGGTATCTAAATTTTTCTCAGAAGTACGGATTTTTTAAATTGCTATGCTCAAAAATGACTTTTTTCACATATGTTTTAATAACTTCAAACTTATAAGTTTTATCAACATGAAATTTTGGTCACATAAGATCTATACATTGGTTATAATGTTGTGAAATTTTCAACTAAAAGTATTGATAATTGACAAAGTGACAGAAGGTTGAAGAACGCGTTTTTTGGAAGGAAAATTTAGCTCGGCTTTTTTTTGCTACTGAGTGTACTTTTTAACGCAAGGCTTCCCAATTATGAAGTTTTTGATAGTATGTGGCCCGGAATCAACAATGTTCTCTATTTAAATTGATGCGTAGAAATATTTCCGATGGATTGGTGCAAAGTTTTAGAACATCTTTTAAGAAATGACTGAAATACTAATGCTCAAAACCTGACCACTTTTCGAGACGGCGCAATGCGATTTCTTTAAATTGTACCAAAAAACACACGAAAACATTGACGTAGTCATACGCCAAAAGTCTGGTTTGCAAAACTCGTTTATAAAAAATGCTGCCTCAACCCACCATCCGTTGCATCCAGTGAAAGTGCCAAGTATGTTGTGAGTGGCACGATCTTCAGGAAGTCTGTCCAACTATTTGGCTTCGCCGACGACGTTGATATCGTAGCACATAACTTTGAGACGATGGCGGAAACGTACATCAGACTTAAGGCTGAAGCTGGTAGGATTGGGCTTGTGATTAATGGGTTGAAAACAAAACACATGAAGGGAAGAGGCTCACGAGAAGACAATGTTAGCCTCCTACCACGAGTTCAGATCGACGGTGATGAAATCGAGGTAGTAGACGAATTCGTGTATCTCGGCTCATTGTTAACCGCCGATAACGACACCAGCAGCAAAATAAAAAGGCGCATTATGGCTGCCTACTTAGGTTGGTAAATGGCTGGACAATGCGTACCATTGGTACTTCGCGTACCTGCAGGTATAAAATAGATCCTACTGCGATCCTTAGCCTCTTGTCCAGTCACTCCTATCCCTACCTCCCCGTGGTGCCGACTGGGGTATGAGTAACCATAGGAAAGATCGGGTAACCAACCCTGGTAGGACCTTGGTCATATGCTGACGCGGTTGATCAAAGCAACGATGGATCGAGTGATGTGTGTCGTCCGAGTATCAGGGACGCTCTCGAGTCCCTTTGAATCTCGGAGAGGGTTACGGCAAGGTGATGGATTGTCGTGTTTGTTGTTTAACATTGCACTGGAGGGTGTGATTCGAAGAGCTGGGATAGATGCGAGTGGCACGATTTTCAGGAAGTCTGTCCAACTATTTGGCTTCGCCGACGACGTTGATAACGTAGCACATAACTTTGAGATGATGGCGGAATCGTACATCAGACTTAAGGCTGAAGCTGGTAGGATTGGGCTTGTGATTAATGCGTCGAAAACAAAATACATGAAGGGAAGAGGCTCACGAGAAGACAATGTTAGCCTCCTAGCACGAGTTCAGATCGACGGTGATGAAATCGAGGTAGTAGATGAATTCGTGTATCTCGGCTCATTGTTAACCGCCGATAACGACACCAGCAGAGAAATAAAAAGGCGCATTATGGCTGGCAATCGTACCTACTTTGGACTCCGAAGGACGCTAAGATCGAACAAAGTTCGCCGAACCACTAAGTTGACCATCTACAAAACATTAATTAGACCAGTAGTTCTCTACGGCCACGAAACATGGACATTGCTAGTGGAGGACCAACGCGTTCTTGGAGTCTTTGAACGGAAGGTGCTGCGTACCATCTACGGTGGAGTGCAGATGGAAGACGGAACGTGGAGGAGGCGAATGAACCACGAATTGCATCATTTGCTGGGAGAACCTCCCATCGTACACATCGCAAAAATCGGTTGACTACGATGGGCTGGGCATGTTATAAGAATGTCGGACGACAGCTCTGTCAAAATGGTTCTCGAAATCGAACCAACAGGTACAAGAAGAAGAGGCGCGCAACGAGCAAGGTGGATCGATCAAGTAGAAGGCGACCTGCGGAACCTCCGAAGACAGCGAGGCTGACGAGTGACAGTCATGGACCGAATAGAATGGAGACAACTTCTGTGTACAGCAGAGGCCACACCGGCCTAAGTCTGATTGGTAAGGTAAGTTCTGCTTCATATCAAATGTTGTTAGGATTAAATCATAATTTTATCTCGCAATAACTTTCATTCGCCAGAGGTATTGAGGACTGGGCTTTTGATGCATTATTGGAGCAGCTGAAACACTTTGTAAAAAAAATTCTAAGGACTGTAGAAAGTTCCTAGTGGAGGCCTTATTCCCTATTTACCAAACGGATGAGCAAATATCGAGGGTTGTCGTTTTTGATGGATGAGAGAGGAAACTGGCACATTTACAGCTTGATCAGGCATAGCGATAATGTTCATTTCCGAATGCCAGAATGCTAATCAAGGAAACCACGTCGAACACATACGGAAAATGTTGAAAATATTTGTCGAAGATTCGAGTCGAGCCGGGAAAATGAATGGATAAATCAATCATAAATATACATAAGCTTCTTGAGCTTTATTTTTTAAACATCCATCACTGAAAGTTGCTGTCTCATCACAAAACGCGTTATTATCGAAAACGCGATTTCCGCAACAAAAATCTTGATCGAAACCCAAACCGCATGCAACAATTTTGCAAAGCAAAACAAAACAATCGCCTGGTTGCCAGGCGTAGCCAGAACATAGCGATTGAACTGTCAAATTACTGCGGCACACATATGCACCCATTGGCACTAGGATTGGAACATCGTATCGCTAAACACTAAAAAAAATGGGCACAAGAGATATTGTGCTGAGAGACTTACCCCTTGGTATTGTCACTTTTCGTAAGACATAAAATGTAATAAGGACTAAAATACGTTCCTTTGACTACAAATAACAAATATGTTCCCTAGTTTGAATTAATTCGGACTAGGGTTCGGTGGTAGATCTGATACCCCGTAACGCACCACGAAAAGGTGATCTACCAGCGTTACGGGTCTCCATTTTTGCTTACTCCACCTTGGATACATTTTGTAAGGGAGGTTTTTCCGCCCAATTCCCCTCGGAGGCGACCCTGAATACCAGGAACAACCTGAAGGGGGAAGAAGTTAGTTCCCAGTGAAAAGGCCGACCTGGCTAGTGAATTCTAACAATTTGAGATTTTTTTTATGATTTTGGCATTGCTGAATGGTGCGAACATTATCACTCATACGGTACAATCAAACATGTAACCGATCGCTGCATATTAGGCTGAATCAAGGGGCACACACCCTATTATTATCTTAAATATTTTTAATAAAGTATAGATTCCCTGTATTAGGCAATAATATACATTCTTAAGGATGGTATTATTATATCACTAAAGGGTGTATTCGATAAAAATGGCACACAGAAAATCTTCTGTAACTTTTGAATCGTATGAGTAAAAACCCTAGAAATTTGAGTAGATTTTATCCATAGTGTAGTATTTACATCTGTCAAGTTTCATAGTTATACATTCAGTAGTTTCAGTCATGTCGTCGAAACAAGAAATTGTCCGTGAGAAAATTGTGTGCACTCACAATCAAAATCCAGGGGCGTACCACCGGTGGATTGCTGAAAGGCTTGGAATTGCAAATACAACTGTGTCTCGTGTAATAAGAACCTTCAAGGAGCGTCTGAGCGTCCAAAGGAAGGAAGGGAGTGGTCGTAAAAGTGGTCCCAGTAAAATGGCCAGGAAAGTCGTACAACAATTCAAGAACCGTCCAAACATGTCAATTCGAGATGTCGCTAAAAAGTCTAAGGTGTCAGTCGGTTTTGTGCAGAAAACCATGAAGCGTGCTGGGTTACATGTTTACAAAGTGCAAAAAGCCCCAAACCGGAATGAAAAACAAAACATCACTGCGAAAACCCGCGCCCGGAAACTTTACACGAAGCTGCTCACCAAATCCGGTTGCATCGTGATGGATGACGAAACATACGTCAAGGCCGACTTCCGTCAACTTCCTGGGCAAGAATATTTCGTTGCCAAGTCGAAGTTCGATGTTCCGGAGGATGTTCGAAAGAAGAAACTATCGAAATTTGCAAAGAAGTTTCTAATCTGGCAGGCGATTTGCGGATGTGTTGAAATAAGTGCTCCCTTCATCACTTCCGGAACAATAAACGGTGCGATTTACACGGAAGAGTGCCTTAAGAAGCGTCTCTTGCCATTCATTAAGAAGCACAACCCAAGGAACATTGCTGGTTTTATCATGGTTTTATAGCATTCTTATAAAACCAAAATTGTTACTTGGGAAAGGATCAACTCTGTTTTGGCCTGATCTAGCATCCTGCCACTACGCTCGAAACGTATTGGAGTGGTACCGAGCCAACGGAGTCAATTTTGTGCCAGAGGATATGAACCCACCAAATTCACCGGAACTTCGTCCAATTGAAAAATTCTGGGCAATTATGAAAACGGAACTTTGCAAACATCCCAAAACTATAAAAACAGAGCTAGAATTGAAAAAAAATTGGGTAAAAACAACAAAAACACTGGAAAAATCGGTTGTACAAAATTTGATGGGTGGAGTGAAAAGGAATGTGCGGGCATTCGGGATGGGAGACGAAATTGAATTAAACAAATGTTGTAAATCAAAACTCATTAGTAGTTCTTCATTCCCTGAAAATTTCAAGAAAATCCGATAATCAGTTTAATTTTGATGAGTATATATGTGTGTGCCATTTTTATCGAATACACCCTTTATTTTTCCTGAAGTCAAAATGGTATTGTCAGAAGGTGCCATCATAAGAGCCATTTTCTCCACTTATTTTCCTAAACAAAACCCCTATTCACCAAATGAACTAGCCACAAAACCTCCTGCGCTGCACAGCATATGCACATTCCTTTTTTTCTCTTCTTTTTTCCAACCATGACACGATTTCAAGACGACAGAATTCTCACTCAAACACGTCATATGTGTACGTACCGTAATTGATCACACAATAGACGCCCCTCAACCAAGCGGCACGATCAATGGCGCTGGTGTCTGAGAATTTCCCCGAACCCACAACCGAGCTCGCTGGAGTGTGTAAATTTAGGTCACGTACCGGAGCAAGTGTTGTGTGTTTCTGCCTGACGAGAGGTGATGCCACTTTGATAAATTAGTAAATATAGAGTTATTTATATGCAACACTCTTCCTTATTCTGCCAGGCTCACCCGATGGGTAAGAGAGTGTATCACATATCAACATCATCACCATCATCTTCTCCTGGTAGATAGGCGGCAAAGAGCAAGCCTGCTTCAATGATACTTTGGTGTCAGCAAATTTGTTTGTACTTGGGGTCTGCCGTTGGCGGAGTCTTCGAGAGAGTGTCATTTCTTGACAAGATCACGTATCTGGCTCACACTTCACGTCTGCAGCAGCCAGCAGAGCGTCTTGTTTCGGTGTAATTGCGCAAAGCTATCGCCAGTAGTGGGAGAACAGTTCATGTCAGCGGGAATATAAACAGGTTCTTTATTTGGTTAGAGAGGGTTGTCACCTAGTTGAATCGTTCAACGGTCTCTTCAAATTGAATCAATTGGAATCCCTCCATCAATGCTCTATTCTATTCCAGCTTATGGGAAAACACCGAAAACTTAGAAAGCTGTCTCTCCGCAGCACTTCGATGTCATCTACTCATAACTAACTTTCTAGTTTTCCGTTCCAAGAAAAGCATAAGTTGAAGGTACACCACCCCATTTCCTTTTCCAGGGACCAAAGTTGTTTCGCCGAGTTCTTCCAAAAGCACAGACATGCAGACTTGTCCCTGGCCTGGCTGAAGTGAAGTCGGTGAAAAGTGCAATGTACATATAGCGAGGCAAGCGCCGTCAGAATGGCTGCTCGCTGTAATGATTGTTGATTGTTGGTATTTTTCCACACGTGTGACACGTGCGATTCAGCTGGTAAGAGGTGGCAAAACTTTCAAGAAGTTAGCTTGCGTGGCAATATGATGCACGGGAAACTTTGTCCATACATCCAACATCCCCCCACCTCAGTGGCTGAAAGTTGCTGTCGTGATTGTGGCACGGCGAGGTGTGTGCAGAAGGTATATGTGGATTCAATTTTGTTTTTGCTGCTCTGCTTTCAGTTCGTACTTTCTGCTGATGGTGCAGTTTTGCAGCGCTTCAACTTGACGGCAATTCTTTGTCTTTAATTGAGCGACACGTGGATCCGCTCTTCATTCGATTTAATGGTCGCCTCCTTTCCGTAACTGTAGAGCATTCATCCACTTCCTTTGACGATACAATCGCATTTTGTTTTCGTTAAGTATGGAAAGCAGTCCTTGTTCTTGAAGCTTGAATTGCTTTGCGTTTTCGTTTCTTAAATTACGATTGTTTTCCTTCTCTGTGCATTGTACCACTCATTTCTGAAAAATGAAACTATTGTGATATTTGATTACCGTTTGGAATCTTGCAGCACCGTTCCTGACGGAACCACAGAAACGCTCATAAAGGCAAGCGCAGCACATAAAAAGCTTTATGCCATGATTAACTACTGCATTTCGCCGACAACCACCAACCAGACGGCTGCCAGCTAAGGGGCAATTTGATCGCTAGGATGCCGTCATACATCGTTATTTGAGTTGCATCATAGAACTTCCAGAACAAAGTTTAATTTGATTCACGTCGGGCAAGCGCTGCTCGCTCCTGGCCTTGTAATGTAGGATGGTCTCGGGCAGCAATACAGTGCTTCCCGCTGCGTACTTTGTTTTGTAGATAGTTGCTTCGTTCTACGCTGCGTTTACGGAGCACTCTGTGATGATGAACTTTTTAGTTCAGTGCAACAAAAAATACATACATGGCTATTGCCGCTACCGCAACACAGCCGATTCGCTAAAAGCATGTTCCAATGCTTTGAAAGGTCGTCTAAGCAACCCCCTGAAGGGAGCAACTGAGCTAGGGGGAATTAGTTCATTAGACTGCAACCAAGGTCAAACAAGTTTGAGTACAATGCACACGCTTTGAAGGTAATACAAAGATTTAAAATATCGTCTAGTTTTACTTTGCTTACAAATAGCACTAGGTAGTTTAAAATACATATTGATTGCAGTTTAAGTACCTTGAGTACAATTCATTTTCATATCTTTTTAGTACCATCACGAATCGGTTCATTACTTTAAATACACCTTCTGATAACTTGCTTTAAAGTACATTGAGATACTCAAAATACATTTGATTTTATTTTAAATACTTTCAGTACCAAAAAAACGGATTGGTAACATTTGAATACCTTGAGTACAGTTAAGTACACTATTATTACACGTCGCTATTTTAAATATGCATAAATACTGGGTGATTACAATTGAACATTCATTGATTGCAATTCAGAACTTTTTGTTTCATTAAACACATGTTGATTACAATACAATTATCCCAGAGTACATACTAAAGGGTGTCCACGATGAAATTGCCACACACAAAATTGATTCGCAAAATTCGAGTTTTCATCCGATTGCCATCAAATTTTCAGGAATTGAGAAATAACTATTAAACTTCATTTTACCATTTTACTCGTATTTTATTTACAGTCCATACGCAAATGCCTGCACCTTGGTCTTAACCCCGGCCATAATATTCTGCACAACCTGTGAATCAACCGTTTTTTGCATGTAAACCCATACTTTCTTCAGTTCCTCGACTGTCTTCACTACCTTAGGTCGTTTAAGAAGGTGCTGCTTCATAATCGCCCAGTACTTCTCGATGGGGCGGACCTCCGGAGGGTTGGGAGGGTTGAATATTTTCGGCACGAAATTGACCTTATTGTCCGCATACCACTTCAGCACGTCCTTGGAGTAGTGGCATGAGGCCAAATTCGGCCAGAAGATTGTTGGGACGTTATAGGCCTTCAGGAGAGGAAGCAGCCGCTTCTGGAGGCACTCTTTTATGTACACCTGTCAGGCACTCTTTTATGTTCATCGTGTCCTGGGTCACGAAAGGTGCACTCCGCTTCCCGCACGTGCAGATGGCTTGCCAAACCAGGAATTTCTTCGCAAATTTGGACATCTTCTGAGTGCGGACATGCTCCGGAACGCAGAACTTATCCTTGGCCGTAAAAAACAGGTTGCCGGGGATCTGTTTGAAGTCGGCCTTCACATATGTTTCGTCGTCCATGATGCAGCATTCAACTTGCGTCAGCATGTTGAGGTACAACTTCCTGGCACGGGTTTTGGCGGACTTGTTCTGCTTCTCGTCTGCTTCTCGTCGGACTTGTTCTGCTCTTCGTCGCGGGCCTTTTTTACCTTGAACGTTCGAAGCCCAGCCTTAGTTTTGGCCTTCTGGACAAAACTTCGGCTTAGGTGCAGCTTCTTAGCCACATCCCGAACGGAGGCGTTCGGATTTCGGTTGAAGGCCCCAACTACGCGGTTGTGATTTTTGGTGTTGTACGGAATACTTTTTCCTTCACTTCTGGGCTTCCGATCGGTGGTCAACCGTTCTTCGAACCGCTTAATCACTCGCGACACCGTGGAATTCGCGATTCCCAACGTTTTAGCGATGGAACGATGCGAGAGATCCTTGTTCTCGTGATGAATGCGCAAGAGTTTATCACGCACGAGCTGTTCTTTCGACTCCATTTCCGCGATTCCATTTTGATCACAGGACTTTAAAACTTGCAGGATGTAAATAATGCACTATGAACTAAATCCACCCAAATTTTCATTAAATTCTACCCCACGGTTAAAAAGTTAGAGCAATTTCATAGTGTGGCAATTTCATCGTGGACACCCTTCAATACCATTAGAGTACTCCAAATAACCATAGGTACAGATTCCCAGCAAACACAAAATCGTATATGATAGCGGATATAAGTACAAAGTGGAGGCGATATACGTACATGCGTCCATTTGACTTCATGTAAAATTTACGTATATCGCCTCCACTTTGCACTCTTATCCGCTATCATATACGATCCTGTGTTTGCTAGGTTGATTATCCTAGAGCTTGTTATATAATAATTGTACAATGGTCAAATATTTGTCATAGGTTGATATCAGAAAACTATGATGCCTGAAACTTTTCTATTTGCCTATGACAAATATTTGGTCATTATATAAATAATGTACTTCAAACTTTTGGTTTATTACTACCCATTAATACATAAAGATTTTGCTCGACACAAGTGCAACACTTTCTTCTGTGTATAACTTTTTATTGCATGAGGAGTGTATCGAAAATAAGCTATCCACAAACTTTCTTTCAAATTATGTTGAAAACCGATATTTTCTTCATACAAAAAATTGATCCTTTATTGTTCGAGGTTAAACTTGAACATAATGAAGACCGGATGAAATTTAAGCTATTCCTTCACGAATTTTCTAACTTTGGATCGAATGCTCTTCATCAAGTTCCGGACGAATGTTGCATCGCAGTTTTTTCACGCTTGAGCCCAATTTTTTTTGAACTCCTGCATGTTCCCAGCTGCCTTACCAGTCTTCTTGAAGACCTTCTTCACGATTGCCCAGTAACGTTCGATGGGTCGAAGCTGAGGGCAATTTGGTGGATTGATATTTTTCTCAACGAAATCTATACCCTTTTCCGCAATCCAATTGAGAGTGGTTTTGGCATAGTGAGCCGACGCTAAATCCGGCCAAAACAGTGGAGGTGTACTATGCTTCTTATATAAAGGCAACAATCTCTTCTGGAGACACTCAGATCGATAGATTTCCGCATTTATAGTTCCGGTAGTGTAAAAAATGGTTGACTTCAAACCACAGGAACATATTGCTTGCCATACCAGTACCTTTCGACCGAATTTCTCCACTTGAATCGACCTGTCCGCATCGCTCACATCCTCCCCAACGACGGCAGTAAAGTATTGTGGACCTGGAAGGGTTTTTGAGTCCTCCTTTACATAGGTCTCATCGTCCATCAAAACGTATGCATCTGGACGCTGCAAAAGACGCGGATGCAATTGCCGGGCCCTTGTTGCTGCTCGCTTCTTCTGTTCTGCACGTTGTTTCGAGATTTTTTGCTTCTTGTAGGTCTTCAGGTGGTTTCGCCTCTTGATACGCTGGATCATTCCGACACTCGTTCCTGCTTTTTTGGCCAAATCACGTATTGACATTGATTTGTTCTTTATGATTAGAGATACCACTTTCTGCTCCAGTTTCGGGTTGGAAGAACCGGGTTTTCTGCCTCTTCCTGGTAGCTCATCCAAAGAATAGTGTTCCCCAAACTTATTAATGTTAGTTTTAACACTCGCATGATGAATTCCAAACCGCTTCGCCAATTTTCGCATAGTAATGCCCTTCTTACTTAGTCATGTGTCCAGAACCTTTATTTTCACTTCCTTTTCAATACGCGACATTTTGAAAACGCAGAATTTGAACCGCACAAATAAAGGGTGTATTCGATAAAAATGGCACACAGAAAATCTTCTGTAACTTTTGAATCGTATGAGTAAAAAACCTAGAAATTTGAGTAGATCTTATCCATAGTGTATTATTTACATCTGCCAAGTTTCAAAGTTATACATTCAGTAGTTCCAGTCATGTCGTCGAAACAAGAAATTGTCCGTGAGAAAATTTTGTGCACTCACAATCAAAATCCAGGGGCGTCCCACCGGTGGATTGCTAAAAGGCTTGGAATTGCAAATACAACTGTGTCTCGTGTGATAAGAACCTACAAGGAGCGTCTGAGTGTCCAAAGGAAGGAAGGGAGTGGTCGTAAAAGTGGTCCAATGGACAGTAAAATGGCCAGGAAAGTCGTACAACAATTCAAGAACCGCCCAAAAACGTCAATTCGAGATGTCGCTAAAAGTCTAAGGTGTCAGTCGGTTTTGTGCAGAAAACCATGAAGCGTGCTGGGTTACATGTTTACAAAGTGCAAAAGCCCCAAACCGGAATGAAAAACAAAACATCACTGCGAAAACCTGCGCCCGGAAACTTTACACGAAGCTGCTCACCAAATCCGGTTGCATCGTGATGGATGACGAAACATACGTCAAGGCCGACTTCCGTCAACTTCCTGAGCAAGAATATTTCGTTGCCAAGTCGAAGTTCGATGTTCCTGAGGATGTTCGAAAGAAGAAACTATCGAAATTTGCATAGAAGTTTCTAATCTGGCAGGCGATTTGCGGATGTGGTGAAATAAGTGCTCCCTTCATCACTTCCTGAACAATAAACGCTGCGATTTACACGGAAGAGTGCCTTAAGAAGCGTCTCTTGCCATTCATTAAGAAGCACAAAGGATCAACTCTGTTTTGGCCTGATCTAGCATCCTGCCACTACGCTCGAAACGTATTGGAGTGGTACCGAGCCAACGGAGTCAATTTTGTGCCAGCATATGAACCCACCAAATTCACGGAACTTCGTCCAATTGAAAAATTCTGGGCAATTATGAAAACGGAACTTCGCAAACATCCCAAAACTATAAAAACAGAGCTAGAATTGAAGAAAATTTGGGTAAAAACAACAAAAACACTGGGAAAATCGGTTGTACAAAATTGGATGGGTGGAGTGAATTGGAATGTGCGGGTATTCGGGATGAGAGACGAAATTGAATAAAACAAATGTTGTAAATCAAAACTCATTAGTAGTTCTTCATTCCCTGAAATGTTCAAGAAAATCCGATAATCAGTTTAATTTTTATGAGTATATATGTGTGTGCCATTTTTATCGAATACACCCTTTAAGTAAACAAAAGAAAACTGGCAGTCAAACGCACAGCATGCAGTGTTCAGAGCATAAAAAACCATCACATCAAATGTATGTGGATAGCTTATATTCGATACACTCCTTAAGTAAACATGTAAGATATTTTATGTTAAACCAGTTTAGATTGCAATGTTTACATGTGCAAAATCGTCACAAACTGTCAAGTGATTATCGAGATGGCTTCCAAGCAAGAAGTGCTTTGACAAAAATTTATGGGCGCGGTCACGGAAAATCCAGGTCAGTCTCACAGGTGAATCGCAAAACAGTTGGAAATAGACAATTCGACCGTGTCCCGTGTGGTAAAATCGTTTAAAGAAACCAAGACGACCAAGCGGCAAGCTGGGAACGAAAGAAAAGAAAAGAAAAGAAAAAAAAGAAAAAGAAAGAACGACCGACCCCGTGAACGCAAGGAAGGTGAGGGATTACTTCAAGTTCAATCCGAACCATTTGACTCGGGACGTGTCCTAGCAGGTCCATGCTTCCGACTGGTTCGTCCAGTATACAAATAAGTAGGCCGGACCTCATATCTTCAAGGTAAGGAAGGGGCCGAATCCCACGTCAGGAAGTTATACCGGAAGTGGTTGGTGCAGCCGAAATGCGTCGTAATTGACGACGAAACGTACATCAAAGCGAACGTCAAGCAGATCTCTGGCCTGAATTTTTTCGTCGACAAGTCCCACCTGGATCTTCCAGAGATGTTCCGGCAAAAGAAGGTCGACAAATTTGCAAATAAGTACTTGAGCCGTTCACAGATGAGTCTTGAAGTGTCGGCTGGCATTTTGCTACTCCCGGATTTTCAGAGTTATCTCTCATGCTCCTCATCAAGTCGGAAGTAATGAACCCCCAGGTAATCGAAAACTTAAAGAAGCTTCTTGATCCGAATCCTCAAACTTACTTCAAGACTTTGTACCATTTGTACATAGCACAGGACAAAGCAACAGCCCTTCGCCGAATATTCCCAATCGTGTTTGCTTCTTTGGCTTCAACAGTTCGGTTCATTTTGATTTATCCATGAAGCAGGAGCTTCATGGAATCCCAGAGCATCATCGTCCTATCACTGTTCCGGCGATATTTGCTGCAAAGTTTGGCCAAGTTGATTCCTTTAAATCGTTCTTCACTGACGGGTCTTTGATAGAGGAGTCAGCAGGTTTTGGTAAATTTAATGAAATTTATAGCGCTAATCGTGAACTTCGATCTCCTTGTTCCGAATATGTCGCTGAATTAGCGGCAATACACTTCGCGCTAGAAAAAAGCCTCACTTCAAGTAGCACACTACGATCATAATCAGTTGTTGTAACTTGATTATAACTTAGCAAGTAATATTTTTGTTATCTCAACCAAATGCCAACAAGTGTGCTGCTTGGGTTATACCGGATAAGTACTTCATTTTCACGGATAGATTCAGTTCTATAAATCACTTCTTGTGACCGGAAAGGCACTCCTCGTATTTTCTCATGAAAACACAGCAGCTTCTAAGTGCTTTATCTTTGCGTTATTTTATCATCACCTTTGTATGGGTCCCACTCATTGTTCAATTTTGGGCAATGAGAAAGCGGACTCGCTTGCAATGGTGGGCGCTATGGAAGGCGATATTTACGATCGACAAATCGCCTTTAATGAAATACCTGTATTTTGTGAATGATAATTTAATTTCCCAACCCTGCTTCCGATTCTTAAGATGTCGCCACACGGCTCTTGAAATCTATGCTATAGTTCCCTAGGATGTAGCTGTTGTAGATATCTGTTTCATAGTTCTACGAGATTCGAGAAACAGTTTTGCAAAAATACGACCTAATGAAGCAATAGTAGCTATTTAGTAGAAATCTTTGCCGCCGCGCTATCACTTAACATTTTTCGGTGTACACCTGTTTGATATTCTTCGTCGCATATATTTAGTTGCGAGCTTTTAAAAAAATGAATTTGGGAAGTAATCATGAGCACATATCTGGTAGCTATTGGACAGAGAATGAAAAATTGCTGCAGTTGCCACGTACATCATATTGAAAAGGTAAATTTTGTCTGGACAAAATCTATGCTGTTTTGAAATGCCGTTTTAGGACTCATTTGAATTATCTTATTAAAGTCAGTGGAAAAAGCATTTTAAAACCAATTTGCCTCCAGTAAATGCAATAAACGGCAAATTGGCAGTAAGAAAAGACACTAAATGACCAAATACTTTTATAGGAGCCATAACGAAGATAAATTGGGTTTTTGGCAAAACTTTAAATATAAAAATTGAAATGAGGAAATACACCAAATTTCTAGTGCAATGCAAATGAACTGTAGATCAGAGACCAATTTTGGCATTCTTTAAGATAACCTTACTAAATTCCATAAATTTTCAGGAAATTCCTGATTAATTTATCGAATGTATATGTTTCAATTTTGTTTTTGTTGATGTAAACTCGCATAATCTCTGAGGCGCATAAATGTTTTGCTTTTATCGTGCCAATATTCACCATAAAATTAAATCCGCATATGATTTGGATACGCTGTGAAGAAATTTCAATTTGTATTGGATATTTTGCTATCAAACAAAATTTCCCGCAAAACTAGAATTTTTTTTCCCAGACATTATTTATTGTTAAATGAATCAGAAGAGCAGAGCAGAGATTCGAACAAAGGAGAACAACAAAAACCAACCACGATATCGCCGTGAAGTTTGACAGCTATGGCCATTTGGCCCTATGCTGGTTTTGATGGCAGCCAATAGGTTTTATAAAGGTTCTCAAGTGGTCATAACATCTTTCCCTGGAACATTTTCAAAATTTTTATGGTATTGTAACGATTTTGATAATTTAATTTCACAACCGTCTATAGAGTGGGCCACTTTGTACATATTTCTGCTTTAAAGATGCATAGAGGTGGTGTTGGTGGACAAAACAGTTTTGAATGTAGTTTTATCACCAAACCGGGAGGAGTGCTATACAGCTGGAATAAAACAAAATTTGTTAGTTGGGTGGAGAAGTTCAGGGAAGTTTTTCAGAGAACTATAAGGAAGTGCTTCAGAGAAGCTCGAGAAATTTCATCACAAGAGTTCAAGTAAGTTCTTCAAAGAACTTCAGATAATTTTTCAGAGAAGTTTGGGAAATTTCTTCAGAGAATTTCAGGGAAGTTCTTCCGAAGAGTTTCCTCAGAGTTCTTCAAAGGAACTTCAGGCAAGTTTTTCACAGAAATACAGAAAAGTTCTGTATAGAAGTTCAAGGAAGATCTTCATGGAAGCACTTCTGAGAAGTTCAGGGAAATTCTTCAGAAAACTTCGAAGATGTTCTTTAGAGAGCTTCGGGCAAGTTCTTCAGTAAACTTCGGGGAGAGAAGTTTGGGAAATTTCTTCAGAGAATTTCTAAAAGGTAATTTCAGGGAAGTTCTTCCTAGGAGTTTCTTCAGAGTTCTTCAGAGGAACTACAGGGTAGTTCTTCAGGGGAACTTCAGGCAAGGTCTTTACAGAAATTCTATAAATTCAGTTCTTTATAGAAGTTCAGAGAAGTTCTTCAGAGGAACTTCAGGGAAGTTTTTCACAGAAATTCAGGGTAATTCCTTATAGAAGTTCAAGACTAATCTGCTGAAGGAGTTCAGTTATGAAGATCCGGATTACTAGTTCAGCGCAGTTCAGGAGAGCTTTTTAAAGAAGTTAATGGAAGTTTATGAGAAAAATTTGAAGAGGTTCATTAACGAAGTTCAGGGAAGTTTTTCAGAGAAATATGGGGAAGTTCTTGAGCGAAGTTCGGGAAACTTCTTCACAAGAGTTCAGGGAAGTTAATTTTTAAAGAAGTTTAGGAAATTTCTTCAGAGAATTTCAGGAAAGTTCTTTCGAGGAGATTTTTCAGTGTTCTCTAGAGAAACTACAGGACTGTTCTTCAGAGGAACTTCAGGCAAGGTCTTCACAAAAATTCAGGAAAATTCTTTATAGAAGTTCGGAGAAGTTCTTCAGAGAAATCACAGGGAAGTTTTTCACAGCAATTCAAGGTAGTTCTTTACAGAAGTTCGGGAAAAAAAATCTTCAGAAAACTTTGAAGATGTTCTTTAGAGAACTTCGGGGAAGTTCTTCAGTAAACTTCGGGGAGAGAAGTATGGGAAATTTCTTCAGGTAATTTCGGGGAAGTTTTTCCGAGGAGTTTCCTCAGAGTTCTTCAGAGGAGCTACAGGGAAGTTCTTCAGAGAAACTTCAGGCAAGGTCTTCACAGAAATTCAGGAAAGTTCTTTAAAGAAGTTCAGAGAAGTTCTTCAGAGGAACTTCAGGGAAGTTTTCACAGAAATTCAAGTTAGTTCTTTATCCGGATTACTAGTTCAGCGCAGTTCAGGGGAGCTCTTCAGAGAAGTTAATGGAAGTTATTTAAAGAAATTCGAGGAGGTTCATAAGAGAAGTACAGGGAAGTTTTTCAGAGAACTATAGGGAAGTTCTTCAGAGAAGTTCGAGAAACAAGAGTTCAGGGAAGTTCTTCAGAGAACATCAGATAACTTTTCCGAGAAGTTTGGGAAATATCTTCAGAGAATTTCAGGGAAGTTCATCCGAGGAATTTCTTCAAAGTTTTTCAAAAGGAACTAAAGGGAAATTCAGAAAAGTTCTTTATGGAAGTTCAGGGAAGTTCTTCAGTTCACCTTTTCTGAGAAGGTCAGGGAAGTTCTTCTGAGAAGTTTAGAGAAGTTCTTCAAATAAGTTCACGGAAATCAATTAAATTCATTGCTTTGAGGTTTCAAACTACTATCCTTAGAGCAGTAAAAGTTAAATAAAAATGAAATGATAGGTTTATTTAAAATTATTATATAATTAAGAAAGAAGTGGCTGTGGATTACACGTGATTTTGAAGAAAAATTACAACTCTCCAATTGTGTAGGATCGTTAGACGGAAAGCACGTTATTATAAATGCCCCTTCAAAGTACTGCAATGATTATTCAAATTATAAAAAAAAAAAGCAGTACAGCATCGTCCTAATGGGTATGGTGGATGCTCAATACAAGTTTACGTATGTCAACATACTCTGAGAAAAATTATATCGTTATACCGACAATTAAAAATCATGGTCAAGATGACTATTGCATATAATGGTTACAATAACCGTGAAAATGGACGAATTCACCACGTTCATTGCATTCTTGACTATGATCATGGTGACAAGGACTATTCCGACATGTTGGTAAAGGTTAAATCGACTATTTTTACCCCACAATAGTAATAAAATTGACTATCGAGTTTGTCTCTGTGTAGGAGAAAAAGGAATGATCTGTGATGGTGAGATATTTGCCGATTGCTTTTAGAGAATCTGATGCAGGATCTTTGGCTCATGCGATGCCCGTTTCGGCTCCTATGATGGGCAAGTTGTACGGCTCATCTAACGTGAGGGCAATCAGCTACTATTGAGATATTCTTGAAATGATTTTCTCTTCATAGGCCTGCTCAAATTTGTTATTCAAGTTCCTTAGAGCCATTGAATGTATGTTATACAAGGCAGTCTTTAGCCCATAACGTCCCCAGCAACGAGTTGGTCGATTTACCCAGAATAGTATCCCGATTTTCAGGTTTCTTAAGTTCCGTGGATTCGGATACGATTCCAACGCAGTTTGAGAAAAGCGACATCTCATCATGTGATGGCATTTTACGGTTCAAATGGCGCTCTGCTGACTTTGGTTTCGATCCGCTCAGTTTTTCAAGTTTCAAAACGGATCAAAATCAAAGGTTGAACATCAGAACTGGTAGAATCGTAATCTGCCTCTCAACGTTATCATCTTGAAAATATGTAGTACATAGCTAAGCATCAAAATTCCCTGGTCTAGACTTTTTTCGGATGAGGAATTGCAAAGCCAAATAATATACTCCCTTTGAAGTAAAGGGTGTTCCGATCAAAATTTGGTCAAACAGTAATGTCTGTGAGTCGATCAAAGTTTTTATTGATAGGTAAAATCCTTCTTTGTTTTCAAGTTCAGTTAATACAGAATACAGAATAAATATTCAGCTAAGCTTCCTTTTTACCGAATGCAAATTGCCGCGTCTTTCATTTAACACCTGGCATAAGATTTTGTACGGTCTCCTTGTCCACTTTATTCGCCGCATAACACCAGTTTGCCTTGAACTGTTTCTCGCTCACAAAAGTTTTCTGAGTTTTCTTAAGGTTCCGCTTGACGATAGCCCAATATTGTTCGATTGGGCGGAGCTTTGGCGTGTTGGGAGGGTTCTTGTCCTTTGGGCACCACTTGAACGTTGTTGGCAGCATACCACTCCATGGCCTTTTTCCGTAATGGCAACATCCCAAATCCGGCCTAAACAGAACGAAACAATTGCTTCGCTTCAGAAAAGGCAGTAGACGCTTTTGTAGGCACTCGCTTTGATAAATTTCCTGGTTGGCGGTTCCGGTCGCAATGTAAACGTTGCTCTTCAAGCCAAAGGTACAGATGGCCTGCCACATCAAGTATTTCTTCGAGAACTTTTATGTTCGTAACAGCTAATTTAGCCACATTCAACAATTTTGCTAACTTGGCATGAGAGTAGCTTGAATTTTTGCCATACCAATTTTGATGCGTGGCTTCTCTTCCTTCGACGACATTTGTATAACTGAGGGGTGTGCAAAATTTGTTTAATGCACAATGAAAGGAAATGCATCAAGGTTAAGTCGACCAAATTTTGATCGAAACACCCTTTATTTGACCTTTCTTTGTATTTGTATGTCCACAACAGTGATGTCCAGTAGAATTTCTAGACGTTTAAATGTTATAATAGAGCATAATATGACAAAATCAGAAATCTAGTAAGTAAATTATATTAAAAACAAAACACACACATACACCACACCGACACATTATATTTTTACAGTAATCCCTAGAAGAAGGCAAATTATAATACGCCGAAACTTCGGATAATAGAAAATCATCATCATCTGTTAATCAGAAATGTTGGCTCTGTAAAGTCAATTCGATTGAGCCTGTGCAAATAAATGAAATTGTTAAAAAAAAACATTGGAGCAATCTACTGACGACGGCATCGAAGATCTAATTTCTGCTCCAGCGATAGATAGAAGCAACCCGCGCCAACAATACAATACACCTACAGGCAACAGAAACGATAATATCGGAGTGCGAAACTTGGCAACACGCTTTCCACGCGGTCACATCATCCTCATCATTATCTTTTCAACTCACCCTCAAGCGTTCGCCCTAGCATGGCTGTTGTTTTGTATCCCGAGTCAATGAATCGAGCAAGGAAAGGATAAACGGAAACTCAAGCGACTGGAAGTGGATTCAATTATGCTGATACCTTATGACTACACATTGTAAGGACTTCATCGCGATAGAAAGTTATGCTTTGAATAGCCTAGAAATGCAAAGGACTCACCGTCTTCATCCGAGAGCAGACTCACATCCTGTCGCGACGAAGAGTTGACGCCCATCCTGTTTTGGAATTTTGCTGATGGTCACTCGGCAATCGTAATGAGTTATGTTCCTGCTTGTAATCACACCATTCACGATACAATTTAATTCTTTAGTGGAGTAAATCTGGAAAAAAAAAATAAAAAATGAAGCTGTATTCAATTATGAGAACTACATGTAACCAACGATGTTATGAGAATTACAGGGTGCGGCAGAAAATAATGCGAAAATGTTCAAACTTGAGTATTGGGTTAATTCGTGTAGCTAGTGACTAATTTCTGTCGAAAGTGTATTTGTTTATGTTACTTTCAAGTGCACCCAAACATTCTATTTGTTTTATTGCAAATTCGTCAAAATGTTCGCGAAAGAAGTGATCACGAGCTCGCACAAAATAAATTTGTTTAAAAAGACTTTATAAAGATAACTGCACTCGAAAATGTTGCTATTATTGCTTGTATTAGTTGAAAATGGGATTTGAAAGAAATAGAACAAATTATCCCATAATTTTCTGCCGCACCCTGTAAGTGAAATGAAAACTGGTAAACAGAATTTAAACGCAATCTTCTACAAAAGTTAAGTCACATTTAAGCTAAAATATTACGCTGAACTTTTCAATCACAATGGTACGAAGTTTTCGTGATGGTCGACTTTAAAAGTAAAGAACAGAGTAGTTCAAGAGATCGACTTTGATCCGACCTTAAAATTTGACCCCCAAAAAACTATTCTTAGCTAACAAGCTTTAATTAAAATCACTTTTTCATACTTCAAGAAATATTGTGATATCTATTGTCATTCATTTCTAAGAAACTAATTAACTTTTCAGCAAATTCAGTGTAATTTTCTAAGCAAAATTGTAGCTAGAAATTTAAATATATCACAACTAAGGTTTAACGAAGCACAACGAGACCTAAACTTAAATTTCAGTGAATTTCCCCAGAACCCCACTTGAAACCGATTGAGTTCAGCAATGTATAAAAAATAATCGATAGTATGTAACGCCCTAGTTAACATCTGCATCTTCTGCACCGACTGCAGCTGGCTGCAATCCAAGGAACGAACCTTGTGAAAACAAAACATCACAACCAGAGCATCAGGGCACGTGCCCGAATGGCATGAGACTGACAGTGTCGTATCGCCATCCGATTCATCATGACGGTGCATATCGACATGCTGTGTTCAGTCGGAAGGAACTGCTGGAGCCGCCTGGTGCCCATGATCGAACGTAGATAACAACTGCAAAAATAAACATTATCGTCGTCGTCGTCTCGTTCGGATCCGGTCCTACACGGTCGTTCTACTTCACTTACAATTGTGTCGGGTTTTACTCATTTTTTTATTGTCATTGAATGAATTTAATGCGGGTAATTCATACCAACAAGATATACTCAAATTTGCGGACCTACACTTGTGACGAATTTGAGTCGAAAAAGACTCAATTTTACGTAAATCAGTGCGACCGTGTACTGAATCCATCAAAATGAGACATGAGATTGTTATCATCTCGTCTGATGTTGGAAGAGAAACACAACAACGAATTGCGGGTTGGGTTCACTGACGTCGGGAAAATTCAATCAAGGAACTGAAGGATTATCTACCATGACGATTGAATTCAGATATCATCAATAGCCGGAACCTCAAAGCTACGAATCTCGTGATGACCATGTGACATTGATGGACTATCACGTTGCAGAGGAGCGTGCCTGGTCCCAATGTTACATAATACTTTGGTTTTTGGTGATTAATCATACGAATACAAACCCCCTTCCAGCATACAGTAACATACGTAAATGTTGATTTAAAAAGCCAGGGAATTTAATTTACAATACATGGAAATTGTTTAAGGTTTCAAAAGGCCAGTGGTCGAATATGTGTGTACCAGATCCCTATCTCAGTAGGCGCTATCGAAGGCGATATTTACCAACGATAAACAAATTGCCTTAAATTCTGTTATCCAAAAGGTGTCAAGCAATCTTGGTTTGAGGGTATGGATGTAGGCAGGGTTGCCAAGTGCACCGATTTATCTAGATTGACACAGATTTTTTGCATTTTTTTTCATAAAGTTATCTGTATGTAAAGATTACAGATTTTTTTTAATAAACCTAGATTTTAAAGATTTTTGGCAATTGCTTGTCCACTAAAAAATCTACAATTTTAAAACTGCGTACATTTCAGCATCCAATTTTTTACCAATTTTCCTTTCAGTGTGCTGCTTAGTAGAAAACAATTGACTCTACATTGAAAAATAACAGTCTAAAAGTCAGTTTGTGTGTGAGCCCCCAAATGATTTTTTTTTTGGTATGAAGCATACCTGATTTTATATTTCAGTGGCACCCAGTAGATGTCGGATTTATTTTGTACATAAATATGTTATATTTTAGAAAAGAATCTATATTATTAATTATTTCATAATAACATCGTATTATTTTCATCATAGTTATTGTATATTACTTGTAATCATATTGAATTTTCTGGAGTCACAACTTTTATATACATTTAAGTGTGTTTTCGTTTAACATATTTATATATTCTTGATGAGAGATATTATTGTATGAATACATACAGGTTTTCAAATACATAAATTCATGTTTAGGTTGAGGAAGCCAGCATCAATTGTAATCATCGTCAGGTGCTCGGGACGGTTCTTTTTCTGTCTCATTTGTTGCATGGTGTAGCATACATTTTAGATACACTATTCTGTATAATAAATTTCAGGTCATCCATGGAGTTTCCAAGTATCGTAAAATAAAAATAAAAGTATGGCTATGATACATTGTCTAAGCTTTTAGGTTCATAATAGATGCTTCAACAATTGCGGCAGGACAGCAATTTGCTCACTTGTGTAATAATTATTTTCATTTTACATTATAATATACCTTCTCTTACATTCTATAAAACATAGCATATTGATTTTCCATTCTCAACATTATCATTACCATATTCTTCTTTTATTATTTGGATTTTCATTATTTATGTGAATATTATTTTATTATTCTTACCTCGGAGCGTATGGTACGGTATGTCCACGCATCCTTCTTCCCCTGCAGATTCTTAAAATGCGTTGTGGTTCAAATCTTATCATTTGAATCCAACTCATTTTACAGAATCATCTTTTGCGGTAAATGCAACGCAGTAGGCCTGGCCGCTTTGACGCTTGTATCATGTCTTTGATATGCTGCAATCATCAATATTGACAAAAAAAATAATTGGGCGTTATCTAACCCAATTATTTCCAGGATGCTTTCTCGTACTGGCTGCGTTTGTATTAGATTAGATTAGATTAGATTAGAGCCCCCAAATGATTTCTCCATAAATTTTGTGAGCTATTTTGTTTTAGAAAATTCTATAGTATTTCTCAAAGATTCAAAGATTTCTTTCGGAGTTCTCTATGAGTATCTATCAGGAGTTTGCAGGCATTCCTCCAGGGACTCTTCAGTGAGTTACTTCTGGCATTTCATCGGCAGTTTTTCCAAACTTTCTTGCGAATTTTTGAGGAATCGTAGAACTTCTGGAGTTATGTGATTCTGAAGGAATCCCTAGAGGACACCTAAAAGAACTACAAGAAAAATATAAGGTAAGTCCTGAAATAATTCTTGAAGAAAATCCTCATTTGTTGGAGAAAATTAAGAAGATTGTTTTGCACCAATTCCAAAATCTCAGCAATTTTATTCATAACTTAAAAAGTTTCTCAAAAAAATTTAATAGATTAAATATTTAATTAAATTTTGTCTAGGATGTCTGCAAGAATTCTTACATATTTTTCTCCAGAAATTACTTCAGTAATTTCTTTAAGTCTTCCGCTGGAGACTTGTTTGTTTAAAAGTTCATCACTAGATTGCTCCACCAATTTTGGCAGAATTTCCTGCAGGGATTGGTAAAAAAAATACTGTTCTTCAAAACTTAGTATTCTCATGCATTCATGCAGAGGAATTTTGGGATGTACGAATAATGTCAAGAAGCTGCTCAATCGTGACTGTTCTCATTTAATAATTTATGCCACTCATTGGGTCTTTGTGCAAGCTACGTATGCGGAAATCTGTCATTTTATCTGGGACAGTTGATGCGAGATATCAACAGTTACTTGTCCTGCAGCCCTAAACGGTCCAAAGAATTCCAGATGATACAAAAGAAATTTGGAACGGTTTTCGAAGCTCATGTTTTTGTTTACGCCTGAATCCAACTGCGACAACAATCAAACAGCACAGCGCATTTTCTGTCATCTTAATGACCCGATGACGCAGCCACTTCTCAACTTCTAGAGCTACGTATTGCCCGGGGGGTAAATCACTCGGCCACCATATGTTAACACCCTCAAAAACGCAATCTGCCATACCTCAAACACACTCGTCACCACATGAAAGATAAATTAATTACTGGCACCACTTCCACCAATCGATTGATTGTGTTTTTTTTTGACTATTTTGTTTCTTCCTCGCTTACACTGATGTTATTTAGATGATGCGTATTTGTGCGTGTATCAAACATAAAAAAAGAGTCCAAGGTTGCCAATAAGCATAAATTTTCGATTGTGGTATTGACAGATATGTTGCAACACTGAAACACCTTCCAACACACTGAAACACAAACAAAATGTGGCAGAGTGCACCATCCAGTCATAAGCTCCGGAATTCTTGATAATTTGCAATCAGCTTGAGTCTCGCTGATGGTTCTCCTAGCAAATATATGTGAGGGTAATTACCTAAAACTCCTGACGGATTTTGGAGTTTCTGATTTCCAGAAACATCTTCGTAAGGAGTCAGAAATACATATCGGGGAAGCAGAAGGAGAAATGCTTAGATCCGGAACTCTGATACCAAGAAGGAGGATTTCTACTCGATCTGCTGTGCTTTCTGTGGTAGTCGCGTGTATCACGACCAATGGTCTAGTGAAGACTAGCTTGGTGAACATCGCCCGTACAATCGGTGATGTACGGAGGGTGTATGGAAAGTTGAGTTCATTTATATGTTCCGTGGATCTATATCACCACACTTTCTATACTGAGTTGGTTAAACAGATTATTTAGCGTTTTGATCTTTACGGTCCAGTTCTACTGCATCGAGGGTTGACAACAAGAAGGCTAGAGCACTCTTTAAAGGAGTTCAACTCGATTATTAAACAATACTTATTCGAACTTTTTGAAAGCGGTGAGGAACAGAGCTATCTAAAACAAGTTTTGTGAGGACGGCAGTCATCTGCAAAGACATCAAAGTGGAAGAACATGAATACCTCGTATGCTGATCTCTTTTCCTGTAGAAAGAAGATCCGTTGTGCAGGTATTGTGCAGCAGGAAAACCAATAATTACACTTAAACCCTATTCAAAATACCGTTTTGTATCGGGAAATCAAAATAAATGTGTATGGATGCGAATATATTTGTTATATTTTTGCATTCAACTCAATTGCATTTATAAAAAAGAAGTGCATTCAACAGTTTAAAACAAACATATAACTTTCTGCGTTATCTAATGCACATAAACGAATTGCTAGATTGGACTGAGATCAATGCGATATTTCTTGCTCCATTTCTTGTCAATTTAAGTCTGATATCGCCTGAATCTAGTCTGTTGTATGAAAGATTGCAAACAATTCCGTTGTTAATGCTTCTTTTGGCTTGAAATCAAACGATAGGAAATTTTACGCGCCCGTTGAAATTCATTTTTTTCTTTGAAGCAATCAAGCACCTGAATAGGTTCCAACCTACTTTTACTACACAAAGTATGAAGCAAAGATTTTGCCATGATTTTCTGCAGTTACACATAGATAAAAGAGTTTTTTTTTTTTTTTGGAAGAAACTAAGCAGAGAACGAAAAATAATGTGGCAACCCTAGATGTGGGTCGAAACTGCATTCGTGTGATGTCTTGCCTCCTTTCCAATGTTATTCTTTGAACGCTAATTTATACCGAGTTGGGCTGAGCGACAGCAACTACTGTGAATGTGCATAAGGTAATCAGGACGCAGATCACATTATCTGGTCTTGTGCTGAGCAAGGTGGAGTCAGATCTGAGTTTTATGATGATACCAGTTTAAAATATTTTGGCTTTACGTGATCTGGAATTTATGAAACACATGTGTTATGTGTTTTTAACTAACATTAGCCTGAAATAGTATACATTAATTGTTATGTTATAGATTCTCGTGCGAGGAGTAACGATTATGATGTAGAAGGAGATGTTCGCTCATCACCATGAGACACCAAGAGTGAACAACAATGTTTTTGGCTAGAATGAAAGATATGAAGAGAAAGTTTTGATAGTTCCGTCACTGTGCGGCAGGCTTGGACATATCTAGGGTTTTTTTTCATTAGGGCGAATCTACAATTGAGAGATTCTCTCTGGGCTCGCTCTCTTTCATTCATAAACCAACCACCTTTACGTTTTTCATTCAACTATTTGTAGAGTATGGTAGCCAGCACTGTTGTGTTTCTATCTGTACTAAAGAATCCCTCGAAAGTTTTATAATGGCGCTGTAATAAATAGAAGAGAGCGAGCCCAGAGAAAATCTCTCAATTGTAGATTCGCCCTAATGAAAAAATACCTATAACAGATGTTTAAGGAAATTGAGCGAAAAGGACATGTGTACAGTGGTACTCGAACCAATGACATTTTTGCCTAACATCCCACTGCGGGGTAGGTCGAAGCACGGACTAAGTCCGCCACTTCAACAGGCAAAAATGTCCGGTTGGAAGACGCTCATATACCACTGTGGCTTGTATAGTTATTCTAGCGATGTATTGTGTGCACTCTGTTTATTGATGCGCACATGGGAGAGGAACTCTCTCCTTTTTTGGATTTGTTTTGATTCGCACCGACTGACGATCACTAAAGTTTTTCTCGTCGTCTCCAACGTGGGAGAGGAACTCTCTCCTTTTTTGGGTTTGTTTTGATTCGCACCGACTGACGATCACTAAAGTTTTTCTCGTCGTCTCCAACGTAGAGACCTCGGAGAGAAACACCGTGAAGCGATGCGATACTGGTCCCTACCAGTATAATTAATGGTTTCCACCATTTATGGTCAGCCATTATTGAGAAAAATCACAATCTTGGGAAGTCAAAATCATACGTACAAAAAGTGAAACAAAGACAAGGACTGATAGCGTACAAAGTGAAAAAGGTGCCCAATTGTGATGACAAGCAACATTTCACTGCAAAAAGTCGTGCTAACGAGCTTTACACTATTTTTTGCATACATTTCCTTGTATCATAATGGACGATGAAACATACGTAGCCGAATACTTCAAACGGCTTCGGGGTCTGGCTTTTTATACCGCAATGCAAAAGAACACCGTTGCCGAGCATTTCTGGCCAAAGAAGGTATTCAAATTCCCGAAGATGTGTTTGATTTGGCAGGCCATATGGATTTGTGATTGAAAATCTAAAAGTTTCGTCTCTACTGACACTTTCAATAAGAAAGAAAGTTTGTAAAAGCGTCTGCTATCGTTTATCAGAAGCCAAGACTCTCCAGCTTTGCTTTGGCCTGATTTTGCCTCTTGTCACTGTGCAAAATCCGTCCTGGAATGGTATAAGATACAAGAGGTCAAATACATGCCAAAAACAGCCAATCCACAAAACTGTCCAGAACTTCGCCCAATAGAGAAGTACTGGGTTAAGCGGAAACTTTTTGAAACTAAGAAGAAAGCCAATGGCATCGATGATTTCAAGAGAAAAATCTTCACGGCGGGCGTATCTAAGGATACCGTACGAAACCTGCAGGCGGGTGTACCAGAGAAACCAGCAATTAGAGTCTCTACAAACTTCAATGCAACCAATTTTGCTGCTTTTGTCCAAGACTTTCGAAATTTTTCTATAGTTGTAGCTTGTTGTTTATACTTCAAAGAACAGAACCCCGCCGCGTCAAAAACGGACTCTAAGGATGCCGGATACGCCCGTTCTAGAAAGAAATACCATAAGAGCAAAGACGCGGTGTTCTGGCTGGATCTGGCGTCGGCCCACTACTCGCAGCGGTCGTTGGAGGAGATGGAGCGGCTGAATATCGATGTGGTACCCAAGTCAGCGAACCCGACCAACGTCCCCCAGCTGCGTCCCATCGAAAATTTATGAGCCAACCTGAAGCGTAAGATCTCAAAACTGTGGAAGAATTGATAAATAAAACGAAGAAGAACTCAAAACATGCCTACACGCATGTTTTTGTCTGTTGTGGTGAATGTTTCGGTAAACATAAATAATTACCTTCCATGGGAAATTTATCAAAAGCAATTATCTGTCTAAGCTTTTTTTTATCACCATCCGAAAACGAAGTCCATTTTTTTGAATGCAAACGTTATTTCACGGTCCGTTTTCATTTTTAAGAACGTTTTTTTTTTTGTGCAGCAAGTATAATTCTCATGTTTGGTTCAAATTTTAATTTTTATGAGAGCCTCTCCTTTCAAAGAAGGGAGGGGTCTCAAACCACCGTAGAAACATTTCTCGCCTTCAAAAATTTCCGCATGCCAAATTTGGTTCCATTGGCTTGATTAGTTCCCGAGTAAAAAAAAAATCTGTTTGATTTGTATGAGAGCCATCCCTTTCTGATATGGGAGGGGTTTCAAAGCACAATAGAAATATTTTTTTTCTCCAAAAACCCCCACATATCAAAGAAAGTTCTGTTCGCATTGATTAGTTCTCGAGTTATGGAGAAATTTGTGTTTCATTTGTATGGGAGCCGCCCCGTCTAGAGAGAGGACCCTTGAACCACCAAGGAAACATTTCATGCCTCCTGAAAACATCACATGCCAATTGTGGTTCCATTTGGTTGACTGGTGCTTGAGTTATGCTGAAATTTCTGTTTCATTTGTATGAGAGCCTCCCCTTCTTGAAAGGGGAGGGGTCTCAAATTACCATAGAAACATTTCTTGCCTCTTAAAACTCCCACATTCAAAATTTGGTTTCCGTTGCTTGATTAGTTTCCGAGTTATTCAAAAATTTGTGTTCAATTTGTATGGGAGTTCACCACCCCCCCCCCCCCTCCAGAGAACTTTCTTGCTAGCATTAGAACCTCCCCTGGGTCCAGAAACCTCTGCATACAAATTTTCACGGCGATCCGTTCATAAGTTTTCGAGTCTATAAGGTTCAGACAGATAGACAGACAAACAGACAGAAATTAATTTTTTATACACTGAATAAAATCTTGCAGTATACACAACTATTTTACCCGACTATGCTTATTTAAAAAAAAAAACTACCATGAAATTTCAGTCAAATTTACTACGTTTATGGTACAGCCTTCAACATGATGAGAACGACCCGACCATGATTGATTTCCAATCGCAGGCATGGTAAAATCAAACGCATTTAACC
The DNA here is from genome assembly GCA_034211315.2 of Aedes japonicus. NCBI lineage: Eukaryota > Metazoa > Arthropoda > Insecta > Diptera > Culicidae > Aedes > Aedes japonicus. The sequence continues at coordinate 62,547 of JASCZW010000649.1, forward strand.
GTGTCCAAAATATGCTCAACTAAAATAAAACTCTATTTATTTCGAATCGATAATCCAGATTTTATTAATAACTTTACCCATTATATTGCAATATAATACTGATCAACTACAGCATATGTTTGGCAATAACACCGCCGTTAACCTTCTTGACCAGCTTCAGACGTTTTTCGAAACCCAAATTCGTTTGATTACGGTTTTGAATTGATTCATATTAGGCGCCCTGTGGTCATTTACCTTTGCCATTTACCTTTGCCAGCATGTATGACCATACGAAATAATCCAAGGGACTCAGATCTGGTGAACTTGGAGGCCATTCATTCTTGTCCGAAAAGTCGGTCAAATTTTCTCGCCACCAGCCCTGAACAAGATTTGCAGTATGCGATTGCGCTCCGTCCTGCTGAAACACATAGTGATCATCTCCAAACACCTCTTGTACATATGGCTTGACAACTTTCTCCAAATCTTCCGTTTTATTATATACTGAGTCCACTTCACTTTTTCGATGAAAACCAGTGGTAATTTGCCTCGCTTGCTGTTCTCGAGGAGAGAGCCTACAATCTCTCGTTCTGGACATTGTGGGATTGTTGCAAGACTAATAACTTTTCGTCGAAAAAGATAAATTCTTCCCCACCGTGCCGCGAAAACAACAGACTTGCTCTTTCGAGTCGTTTCTGCTTGGAAGGTTCCGAAACTCCGTGAACCTTACGTTTCTTGAAAGCTTGGAATCCGAGGTCATTTTGCAGTATATAGACTTTTCCAGAATGTATAAGCACACTTTCAAAATAACAAAAAAGGTCATGTTTTTTTTAGTTTTAATCATTTTATTTGGCAAATCATATTTGTATTAGTGTTTTATATGATATTTTACTCTCGTTTAATCAAAATATTTAATCATAGCTAAGACTCCTAACTTTTTCTCGAACATGACCCATTAGCTTCTGCACAGTGGTACTTCCCACCATTTTGACTACTTTTGGCCCTTTTTTAAATTTTTTGATGTCGTCCGCTGGTTTTGTGAATTTTTGAAGCTTTGGTTTAGTTAAAGCCCAAAAAGTCTCGATTGGCCGTGCTTCCGGCGGTTTCATGTCTTTCGGCACGAAACATACATTTTGACTTTTGTACCATTCTAAAGTGTCCTTTGCGTAATGACATGACGCCAAATCAGGCCAAAACACTACTTGACCTTCGTGCTGCCTGATCAACGGCAATAATCGCTTCTGGAGACATTCCTTAACGTATTTCTTAGTGTTCGTCGTCTCCGTTGTGATGTACGGACTAGATGTTTTACCACACTCGCATATTGCCTGCCAAACCATACCCTTCTTACCGAATTTTTCGGTAAAAATTGCCTTCTCCGTTTCGGGGATGTCTTTGTCTTCGCTTACAGTATAGAATTGTGGTCCGGGAAGCGTTTTGTAATCTAAGGACTGTACTCGAAAAAAAATGAGATACACAAAAATGATCACCAAAAATTCATTTTAAATCGGATACTTCTCAAATTTTATTTCATTCAGCTATGTTTTGCCAGAATTTATTTATTGAATTTTCTCCCCCAAGCTGAATGCTCGTACATTTCTCTTAACTCTGCTCATGAGATCTTGGGTAAGGCTTTGTCCATCTTTATCTTCAAAGCTTCATCGGATTTGAATGTTTTTCCGCTTTTCTTCAACTTCATCTTCATTATCGCCCAAAACTTTTCGATCGGACGAAGTTCTGGTGTATTTGGCGGGTTCGCCTCCTTCGGGACCATATTAACGCCCTTCGCTTCGTACCAATCGTGGGACCACGGTGAGAGTGGAGGAAGGGCAGCAAGCGCTTCTGCAAGCATTCCTCTCGATAAATCTGCCCGTTTATGGTGCCGGATGTAACGAACGGCTTGCTGTACCGTCCGCACTCGCAGATCGCCTGCCACAACAGGTATTTCTTCGCGAATTTGTCTTTTTTTCTCTTCCGAAACCTCCATGCGGGACGTACCGACAAAAAACTCGAGGCCGGAGATTTGTTTGGTGTCCGCCTTGATATATGTCTCGTCGTCCATGACGAGACAGCCTGGCTTGACCAGCCACTCACGGTACAGCTTCCGCGCACGCAATTTGGCCACCGTGTTTTGCTTGTCAGTCCGGTTTGACGCCTTCCTGACCTTAAAAACACGTAGCCCAGCCCGCTTCATTGTCTGCTGGACGAACCACTCCGACGAATTGACCTTTTTGGCCACGTCTCGGGTGGAAAGGTTCGAGTTATTCTTAAAGTACTGCCTTATCTTCCGCGCCTTCTCTGGGTATTCCGTTTTCTGTTTTCGGCCGCTTCCAGCGCGCCGCTCGATGGTCTTCGTCTCCTGGAACATCTTCTTCACTACGTGGGACACGCTGGAATGGTAGATTCCAAGCCTTTTGCCTATCCATCTGTGCGACTGCCCAGGATTATCGATCACCGCGCCCAAGATTTGCTGGCGTAGCTGTTCTTGTTGTTTCGAATGCATCTTGAAAACTACTTGACAGATCGCGATAAAATTGTGCATACATTATCATAAGACTTCCAAAATTTAATGAATTTTTACGCACGCGATAAAAAGTTACATCCAAAACAAAGTGTCGTATTTTTTCCGAGTCCAATCTTTAGTTTCACATCCGTTTCATCGTCCATTATCGTCCACCCAGAATTTCTACACAATAACGAATCGTAGAGTTTACGGGCCCGTGGTTTCACGGACGCGGCCTGTTTGGGGTTCCTTTTGGGATTTTTCTGCTTCCGGTATGTTTTTAGCCCAAGTCTTTCTTTGGCACGCATGACGTTACACAACGAGGTCCCTAGTTTTTTCGCAACATCCCGAACGGAAGTCGCTGGTTTTCGCTTGTAGGCATCCCTGATCTTTTTATCGATATCCGGACTAACAGGACCGGATTTCCGACCACTCTTCAGCGCATCTCCAAACGTACACTGTTCTCTATATTTTCGAATCGCAGATTGTACCGCTCCGACGCTTACACCCTCTTCGTTGGCCAATTTTCTCAAGGAGAGTCCGCTCACAGTACACCATTTGTGCACAATACTTGTTCGTTGTTCCGGAGTGAGACCACGCATTTTGATAGGTAACTCAAAACTGAGCACTTTTTTGTTGATGTAGAAGGAGATGTTCGCTCATCACCATGAGGCACCAAGAGTGAACAACAATGTTTTTGGCTAGAATGAAAGATGTGAAGAGAAAGTGTTGAAAGGTCCGTCAGAGTGCGGCAGGTAGGAAAATTAACAGATGTTTTTTGAAAATTGAGCGAAAGGGCATGTATCCAATGGTACTCGAACCATGGACGTCAATCTTTGCCTAACATCCCATTGCGGGGTAGGTTGTAGCGACGGAACAAGTCCGCCACTTCAACAGGCAAAAATTGACGCATGGAAAGACGCTCATGTACCACTGTGGCTTGTATAGTTTATTCTTAGCGATCTATTGTGTGCACTCTGTTTACTGATGCGCACATGGGAGAGGAACTCTCTCCTTTTTTGGGTTTGTTTTGATTCGCAACGACTGACGATCACTAAAGCTTTTTTGTTGCTATGTCATTCAGAAATGTGCAAACAAAAGGACGCACCCAAAATATGCTGAAATATTTCATTATATTCAAAGTGACCGGTAAAATAAGGTGTGCTTAAACTTTCTGGAATAGTCATTATTGTGCATTCTGGAACAGTCGTTATTGTGCAACATTCAGATCTGCGGCCATTTTACGTACAGAGCGCTGTGGTTTTCGTCTAATCCGTTCCCTGACCACTAAAGCAACTCGTGCAGTCCGCACCGTACGAGTACGACCGGATCTCTTCCGGTCATCCAACGAGCAGGTGTCCCGGTACCTTCGGATGGTTCCGTACCCAAAATCCCGCTTTGCTCCGAGGTTTTTCAAATTTCTGAAAATAGCGCCCGGGCGCTCACCTTTCTAAAAGTTTTTTATCACCACAGCACGAAACTTCTTCATCGCTGGTAAAAGATAAACACCGAATGAAAACAATCGGACATAATCTAAAAGCGTTTGTATAAACATAGTGCAAAACTACACCAACACATACGTGAAGCATGTTGAGTAGTTGCACGACACCAATGCAAGGAAAATGTGTATGAGAATATATTGGACACGGTGTATAGTCAGGTGAAAATTGCTGGTGTTTGTACTTAATTTAGCCCTCAACATGGTAGTTTTTCAAGCGGATTTTTATTTGATTATATAAGAGAAATTAAAAAAAAAATTAGCAACATTTCAAAGCAATGTGGCTTCAGCGTCAAATACGGCGTAAACAACAGCGGTAAAAATATGATGGAAGGTGTAGCTCGTTCGCATTTAGAAATTAGGTAAACGTAATCAAATAATTTCCCTGCCATCGAACTTTAAAAAGTAATAAAGTATAACATAATCAATTTGCACTCAATCATTTTTTACCACTTTTTCACCTCTCCAACCTCAAGAATTATATTACCTGCTGAATGGCACAGTGCAGATCAAAAGTTTTAGTATTGTAAATACAATCCTATGACAAAGCTTTGCCCAACAGTACCAAGATAGAATATTCAGACAATTTAAACTTACCAACCTCAAAAGCTGGTGTGCTTCATCAATAACCGTTTGAATTGCCACAAAGAAAATTCAACAGTTAAAATGCTGCTCCATTTCAAATTTAACAATCGCCGTAAAAAAAAATCCCCATTGAACACCTGCATCCCAATTCCCAACCTTCAGCAGCAACCAACTCGAGCCTGTCACAAATTCTCCCGTTCATAAACATACATTTTGCTACGGCCGACAATATGCTCTCGTTCATGCTCTTTCGCAAAGCACAACCAAAGCGGTACGATGTTTGCCCAAATTATAAACATGTATCCGAGTCCTGTTATTGTTTGCGGCAGCCTACATAGTCAATGTGGTGTGCAAGACCGGCACCCGATGATCCGACAGGATTTGCACCGCCATATCAGCTTCTCGAGCTCTACGAAGTGTAACCGCCTCCTACGAGGTGGTTAACCGCTTAGCCTGGAGCTGTCGTGTGTGTCATTTCGAAGGAATATAAGTACCTCCCATGTTTGCGTGTCAAATCCACCCCACTCCTCCCCTCTGACGTATCCACTGAGGCATGCGGTGGTGAGATTATGTGAAGACTTTGGGGGACCGTTCATGTGCCCGTGGTCGCGATTTTGAGGTTATCTTCGTCTAATTCGCACTTATCGGGTAAGGCATGGTTGGCGCTGCAACCATCAAGAATACGCGTTTACAATTAACTCTGGTCTAATTGCACATGTGGAATCGATCGCATGATTTCACGATGTGCATTTGAATTAAGCACCTCGAAAACTTCCCGATGCATTGAAGCTGAAAATTTTAGAACTTTCCATAGCCGGAAGCCAATTTCAATTCAAAAGTTGAAAGCGAATTTCACAGAAGCAGAACAGAGATAATCTGATTTCGCGAAATTGCCGCAAATGCTCTCCCTCTTAGCGATTCGAGGGGGCATTTTACGATTCATTTAGTCGAAATCGACAAGCAAACAGCAGCCTGCTCTGTTCAGCTGCTGCACCAGTTCTGCTGTGGAAATATCTCTGAACGTAGATTGATCAAATTAATTTCAGTAAATTGACGCAATAGCTGTCAATAATTTGTCAGTCGGAATTGCCGTAAAATCAAACGAAGAATCAATCAATCCATCAACAAGGTTACGTTTGCAATCTTTGGGTAGAGTCCACTTGATGATGGCCTTCTCCAGATTTCCCGGTACTTGAAAAGCGTAATTCCCTGCTAAATCCAGGATGGAGGAAATCAGCTTGTTCATTGCACGCTTTTCCTCCCATATCGAGTGGAAATCAAGGCACGGGGAAACAGCCTGGATTGATTGGATCCGTGTTTTTCCACGCGTGAAATGCATAACTCAGGAGGGCTTATCGGTTTGTCATCTTCCTTTCCGTCGTGGATGAACGCAAACATTGTGGAAATGAAAAGGTTACGTTACACATGTGCTGGGATCCGGCTGGAAGGGGCGGGTTTGCCTGCGCTATCAAGGGATACCATTGATGTTTTTTTTTTTCTTATCTATAGTCGATACACCGCGGCGGGAACGGTTCTGAGAAGTTTGACATATTGAAACAACAAACATGGAATGGAATGGTTTATGAAAGCATTCGATGATGGAGATGGAAATCCTCTGACTGGCTGTCTGCCCAATGGATTCATTGATCTAACTGTTCTCGCGAAACACCCGAAAAGGACCAACGATCGTTGGTCGGATTTTAATGTATTTTTGGTGTCAATTAAAAACATTGAAAATTAGAGCATTCGGTTAGAAAGAGAAAGAAAAATAGGTTAGGTTTCTTTGGACTCCTGTCATGCATCAATTGGATCGAAAATGAACTTGTCGAGAGCCTTATACATTTACTTTCTCCGTTTTACAACTGTCACAAACTTTCCGACGATCCTTTTATTTTTGAAGGAGTCTTGGCTTCTTCAAATTAACACAAATTTTTGATGTTACACATGCAACCAGTTGTTGAATCCACCTGTGTATCGCCAACTGTAGCAACCTTGTTGTGTAAGGAAAAAATTGACAGCGTTACCAATCAAACTTGCCGCATTCATCAAAAAGTATCACACGAAGAAGAATGTGGTCTTTTGAGCGGGCCTGCATCAGCCTATTATACCAAAAGATCCCTGAATAAGCTATACCGGCTGTAGATAAACGTTGTATTGAAGACCGCCAACACTCCCAACGTCCCTCGGCTGCGACCGAGAGAAAATGTTAGTTTGAACTTCAAATGGAAAATCTACTCCAATAATTTCGTGTACGGCCGCTGCGTAGAGCGTCGAAGCTTCTATGTAGAAAGCTGAATAAACGTAGGATTTAAGGAAACTTTGATCCATTAGACCATTCAATTTGTAGTTTTTATTTTTTGCATCGCCATTCCATTAAAGTCCATTTTTCTAATGCATACGTTATTTGAATTTTTTAAAAGTACTGGAGCAAATTAAAACTATGAACATTTCAATCTTAAAACACTTTTTTTGTAAATTCTTAAAACAGTCTAGAAAACTTCTTAAAAGTTTTTGAAAACTTAAGACCATTCGATGTATAACTTTAGCTAACTTATGTTAACCAAACTTTCCGTAACAATGCTTCGTATGATTTTTTTTTTTGAAAAGTTATATAATTCTCTGAAATTTTCTTAAGTTATAATTTTAGTCAGTTAAAGTTTTTTCGTATTCCTTTACTTTAATGTAGTTACTTTCACTATCTATCTATCTATAAATGAATTACAGTCTGTCTGTCTGAACCTTATAGACTCGAAGACTGCCGAACCGATCGGCGTGAAATTTTGAATGCATGGGTTTTTGGGACCGGAAAAGGTTCTTATGGTAATAAGAGACCCCTCCCATTTTTGAAGGGGGGGGGTCCCATACAAATAAAACACGAATTTCTGCACAACTCGAGAACTAATCAGGAAAACGAAACTGAATTTAGCATGTGGGATTTTTTGGAGGCAAGGATTGTTTCTAAGGTGACTCAAAACCCCTCTCCTTTCTGCAAGAAGGGGCTCCCATACAAATGAAGAACAAATTTCTGCATTAGCTCGAGAACTAATAAAATAACTGGAACCAAATTAGGCATGTGGGGTTTCTGGAGGAAAAAAATGTTTCTACAGTGGTTTGAAACCCCTCCCCTCTCCTATAACGGGGGCTCACATACAAATGAAACTGAAATTTCTGCATAACTCTAGAGCTAAAAAATCAAATGGAACTAAATTTGGCATGTAGGGATTTTGGAGGCAAGAAATGTTTCTACGGTGGTTGAAACCCTCTCCTATTCCGAAAGGGGGGGGGTCTCATACAAATGAAACACAGATGTATACCAATCATGAGAATTCTTCCTACTGTTATCAAAATTTGTATGCAGGGGTTGTAGGGACCGGAAAAGGTTCTTATGATAGTTCGAGATTCCTCCCCCGTCTGGAAGGGAAGGCACTTATACAAATGAAACACAACTCGAGAACTAATCAAGGAAATGGAACCAAATTTTGCATGTGGGGGTTTTTGGAGACAACAAATGTTGCTGTGTTGGTTTGAGATCCCTCCCTTATCTGCAAGGCTCCCATAAAAATGAAATAGATTTCCGCATAACATGAGAACTAATCAAGAAAAAGGAATTAGAAGAAAAATTAGTATCTTCCATTTAATTCCAACTACCTTTGCTTATCTTTGACAGATACGCGTATTTCGTCTACAATGTGCAGACTTCTTCAGTGTCTCGTACTAATAACTCGACTTATTAGTACGAGTTATTAGTACGACACACTGAAGAAGTCTGCACATTGTAGACGAAATACGCGTATCTGTCGAAGATAAGCAAAGGTAGTTGGAATTAAATGGAAGATACTAATTTTTCTTTCTAATTTCTAGTTACAGGTATTCCACTAAACAGCTCAAACCCTCTAGGATTCAAGAAAAATGAGTTTTTGGGGCCAGAGAATGTTCTTATGATGATTCATGACTCCTTCTCCGTCTGGAATTGGAGGCTCCCATACAAATGCAACACTAATTTCTGCATAACTCGAGAACTAATAAAGCAACTGGAATCAAATTTGGCATGTGGGGGTTTTGGAGGCAGCATTTTTTTTGTATGGTGATTCGAGGCTCTGCTCCCTCTTTGGAGGGAGGGGGGCTCTTATAAAAATGAAGCAGGAATTTCAATAAAACATGAGAATTATCCAGGCAACTGAAACAGAAAACATGTGTTTCGTGCGAATAGCAGAATTGTACCCCTTGTACCATTTGTACCCCTTTTTAGTCCAGAATAGATGATTCTTGAGTTATTCTCAGTAATAAATATGCACAAGAAGCTAATCTAAGGTTATGCAAGATAAAATGACGTTCAAACTGACAGGATACGGCGTAGTTGGAAGATAAATGTTTTGTCAATGAAATGCATACACAAAGAAATAAAAACCACGGTAGAAACTAAAGATCTGAGGATATAATTAAAAATACACACCTACATATATACCTAATCATTTTGGGATTCTATATGCTTATATTTTTTCCAAAATAAAATATTTTCACAAAAAAGGAGAAAACCTCTCCAGAATTATGCGTCTTCGATCCACGGCAACTTTAGATGGTCTTCGATCGGATGCTTCTTTCATATTCACTTCATTTTCATCCATCCATTCAAACTCGTCAGATCCGCTTCGGAAGGACCTTCTTTTTGGCTTCAGTTATTGTGTGCACTTTCTTATGTTCTTTCTACATAACCTGGGATGCGAAATAAAGTCCGCAAAAGACACACACTCTGTCTTTCAATGAACTTTTAAGCGATGAACAATAAAGATCATTTGAAAGAAGCTTGAAACCGGTCATCGCTTTAGGCAAAATTTTCCATGGATCGATTGAGTTCAGTACAAATACCGATGGAAAGCATTGAATTTGATCTCTAGTAGCACCTTTCAGCCCCTCAGTTGATTGTACTAACAGAATTGGTGGTGGCAAAAATCTTCTCTGCAACACCAAGAGCTTCTCATCGGTGTACAGCACGTCCTGGAAACAATTTGAACTAAGTTTAGGAATGTTGTCACATTTCACTATTTGTAAAGAATATTGGCTTGTTCTAACGTGCATGTCGAACCAAGATTGATCACGGAGCTCGAGAGATTCAGGATCTACTTCGGAAGAATCTGAATGAACATACTCAGCCACTGTAGGAAAACCATCAATGGTCAGATCACTCCACACTTCAGCCAATGTTGTTCCAACAAACATGAAGTTCTTTTTTTCAGGTCCTCGTCTATGGTGCGAAGTTGTGAATACAAGTTCGATCCATTATGGTCGTGAGGTATGATCAGACCAGCTAACTCTTTGCTACGAGGTGTCATTCTCCTCTCTAGGCGATTGAAAGCGCTTCTCCCGGGAGCATTCGTAGCGATTAAAATTGCATCCAAATTATGTTCCAAAAAGTATAACCTTCCTAAAAGTTCCAAAAATTATGTTCCAAAAACCTGTATTACTTTTCGGTATCGCAGATTTTCATCCGGACTACCATCGATTATGATGATGACAATAGGCTTTACTAGATCATCCTTTTTCAAAATCGAATAGAATTCCTTCAATTCAAATAGACGCTTGAAGTCAACAGCATGAGAGTAAGTAGTTGATGAGGAGTGTTTTCCCGATCGAATGGCAATATAGGTAGGACCTGAGTAGCCAACAGCTTCTGGTTGCCCTAATCCGTTGTCTTTCTCCTCTATACCAGCTGTAACAGATGGGATCCGCTTATGGCATGAAGCCACATGATCCAGGAGAGTAGCCTTGAATTCGACGTGCAAAAGCATAGGAGCTTGCTTGTTGGCTGCTGTCAATCCGATCACGACTCTGGCTTTATCATCCTGGCTGAGAAAAGCAACTTAATCTGGTCCAACTAATGACGCCATCTGTTCAAGAGATCTGATGGTGGCGGTACACAATCGACAATCTTGATGGTCAACATGCTTTGCATTACTCACACGAAGCAATTTTATTGGTATAGTTTTGACGTGCCTTTTTCCCGCTCTTGAATTAAATCGACAAGGTAGTAATCGAAGGTACGTTGCAGATCTATTATACAAAATCCTTGTTCATGTCGTGCCAAATTGAGCTCATCCAGTGTTTTGATGCTTCTGATGCTTTCGAACTGTCGTTTTTCTTGAGCTGCTAAGCTGAACCGTGCAATGCAATGTCACAAATAGAATTCAGTAGATCTCATTGTTGTTGCTCCAGACGTGGACGACCAATAGTTGTCCTTGTACTGAGAAAGTTTGCTGTAATTGTGCAAAATTTTATTGTTTAATTTTGCTACATGGTTATTTTAATTGCTATATACCTGCTTCTGGGATTTCTTCAATCAATTTCTGCTCCGAAGACATAACCTGATCCCTCCGTTTTGGCTGCCTCTACTGTTCAGAATTTTATTTCTTCAACTCATTCTCCAGTTTCAATTTTTTATTTAATAATTTACGAAGCTCTTGGAGTTCTTCGTTTGTCACTAAACCTGCTGAATCACGTGTCCTGAACAGTTTTTCAAGTTTGCCAGAACAAAACTAAAGTCAAACAACTTCCCTTCAAAAATGCATCATGATGACAAAAACGCTGGAAACCCTGGTGAGATTTGTGACTTGTTTGCAAAGTTTTTCTAAGATATTTATACGACACTAGCTGAGCCCAGTGCGAGCCTTGCTACGCTTGCAACTAAATGAATCAAAATATAATAGAACTGGTGCTTCTATGGTTTCATTTAGGAATGAGTTTTGTTAAAATATTTGGCTCCAAAACCCCTACATGCCAAATTTGGTTCCAGTTACTTGATTAGCTATCGACTTATGCACAAATTGGTGTTTCATTTGTATGGGAGCCTCCCCCTTCTAGACAGGGAAGGAGTCTCGAACCATCATAAGAACCTTCTCCGGCCCCAAAAACTCCTGCATACAAATGTTCATAACAGAAGGAATAATTCTCATGATTGGTTGAAATTTGTTTTTCATTTGTATGAGAGCTCCCCTGAGAGGAGAGGGGTCTGTTACCACCGTGGTAACATTTCTTGCCTTCAAAAACCTCCACACGCCAAATTTGGTTCCATTTGCTTGAGTAGTTCTCGAGTTATGCAAACAAAATCTGTTTCATTTGTATAAGAGGCATCCCTTCCTGATGGGGGAGGGGTCTCAGACTAACATAAAACATTTCTTGTCTGCAAAAACCCCCACATACCAAATTTGGTTCTATTTTCTCGACTAGTTCTCGAGTGATGCAGAAATTTGTGTTTCATTTGTTTGGGAGTCCTTCCTCCTTTCAGACAGGGAAGGGGTCTCAAAACATCCTGAGAACCAAAAACCCCTGCATACACATTTTCATAACAATAAGAAGAATTCTCATGATTGGTGTTTCATTTGAATTAAATCCATTTTTTTAAATTTTTTGACGATTTCAACAGGCATGTTTCTAAACCGCATATTTTTAAGAATTTCCTGTTGCATTTTTGTGTCTTTAGAATGGCGTAAAAATTAAGTAAGGATAAAATATAAAGTTGCACCATAAAGTTTGCCTCGCATTTGAAATTCTGCTACGCGTTCTGAGCATTAATCATCTTCAGAATCTGGATGATCAGTAATTATTCGATTTAGCCAATTTGCAATCATTTTTAGTCTTGAGCTGTGTATAAAGAGAATTCATAAACAAATATCATTTTCAAATTCAATGTAGGTTTGACATTTTGCAAATTAGCACGTAATATTCATGTATTGTGTATACTTTGGAAAAACTTCATTATAGCCTATTTGTAATTGTTAGGTTTTCAACTACCTAAAAAAACATCATCATGTTAATAGCATGGTAATCAAAGCATCTTCAAAACATATTATTAGTCTTTAAATTTGTATTTGAAAACGTCTTGTTTGACTTAAAAGATCGTTTTATTGTACTGTTTAGATCACATACGTGTCAAAAATTAAGTTATGTATACTAGAAAAATACATGAGGCTATGCCTTAGAGATGAATTTTTCAACTTTGCATAACAAGTTGTGTTACTTGGGTAGGATTCTACTAAATTCCTTAGTCCTAACCGTTTGAAAAAAATGGAGCATCAGTTAACCTTCTTAGACTAGATGCTCTCAACGACCTTTTTTTTGATGTGCCATTCTCGCCAACTCATGATTTTCCCCTTTCCTTAGATATCTACTGAAGGCTACCTGGGTTCACCAAATCCTCGCTATCTCCAACGGTTACGTGAAAGTGGCCAGGTGGGCAATCGAGGAGTATCTTCATGGGGATTATTGCGGGGAGAAACGTATCAGTAACTGGATTCATTTTTTGGTGACATGATTCAACGAATTATTCCTCATCGTGGATCCATTCACGAGGTATGCAAACGTCAATGCTAATGCTGATGCTAATACAGTCATTAATCGTATGTTCTTATTTACGTCTTACGCTGAATCCAGAGGTTAAAATGAACATTTGTTTGATTTTGAGGAGAATGAATTGCGAAGTATTGAGATTAGCATCATCCTTATTTCGATCACAGAAGGAAACCAAAATCCGATACAAAATATAGGAACCATCAACTTTTCAGAATTTTTCAATCTTTTCACCAAATTTCCTTAGACAAAGACGAACATAACAGGGGAGTTCGGACCGGTCTTCCTGATTCCAGATAGGTGATTGTTAAATTTATTGCATCTCGTTGCACAAGATGGGTCTGTCCAGAAAAATGACAGCTGCTTTATTTCTATACGAATCGAGTAAGTGTATTTCCGCAATGACAAGAACCTATCTACTAAATCTCTGTTGATGAGTTGCTTCAAACAATGTTTTCCTCCACCCCCATTACAACTGAATAACACCGAAAACATACGGTGGATTAGCTAAGGGAATTGAATTTCCTAAGTTGTCTGATTTTCCAAGAAGAAATAACCATACTCATCTGAGCACAATCAAGCCCTCGAACGTAAATCCACCGAACCACAGCAGTATCTACAACAAGAGCCCGTTAGTACCAAGGAATGTACACATTATAACTTCGCTGTCTCGTGGGGCTTTCTTTACAACCACCGTCTTCTTCCCACAGCAATCAATCAGCGTGCGTCCAAACGAAAAAACAAATAAACAAGCCGGTATAATTCTTCCAAGAACAATAACAAAAAACGAAACCACCCACCGCCGGGACTGAGACTAAATCTTTAAAACAAGACAGACCTGCTTCCACGTGGAGTAGCTCCGACCGACTCTCAGCGCGTAATGTTGCTTTCCTTCTCGTTCTCAAAATAATCACTTTAACTTTTACTTTTTCCCAACCATTTTTCCCACTAATTTGAGAGATTCTTTTTTTTTCGTTTTAATAAAGGTACCGCATTACGGCCTCCTTATCCAATCCACACAGAAAAAGAAAACACTCCTGTAATCACTTTTACTTGGAATTTTCACAAAATTTCTGGCATTCTCTTGCCACTTTTTCATTCCGCCAGTTGTTCGCAGGAACGGAAATCATTATCCCAGATTATTACTCCCTTTCGGCTACGTTGGTTGACGTTGGATCCCGGCTCATCAAATTTCGCTACCGCAGTCGGAACCCCTGGGGATTGCTTCGTTCCTGCATATAATGTATTCCACATCCTTCACGGCACCGACCACAAGAAGAAAATCCATCGACATAAATCAAAAGCGAGATCCATTTAAATTCAACACTTTAATATCTTCATCATATCTCCGCCACCTCCACTTCCGTCACGATTCTTCGCCAACCACCGGCTTTTTCACGCACGAAAACACCCACGGCGATAACACGTTATCCGTCCGTCAAAACAAAATGTTCGCCACCGCACAGTTCCAAGAACCCTCACGTCCAGCTGCAGCCGCGTTCAACAAGCGAATGTCTGCTCGTCCCGTTCTCGTTCCACACCGTAGCAGACTAAACAATGGAGACGCACGGTCCGCCACAATCAGTGAAATCACAGCGAAATCCAACTCGGCTCGAAGTTCGTATAGCCCAACGTCCGATCTGGTCAACATCACTCGCAAAACTGAGCGTGGAAATGGTTGTTTTGATATTCCCTTCGTCCGTACAGTAGAACCCTTCGGGTCGGGAGCGCGAATTCGGAAAATAAGGCTCGGGAAATCAGCTGTGTTTGGTTTGTGGAAACGTGGATGGATGCCGGTTGCGTGCTGCTTCGGATCAAAACAGAGAGACGTCGGCGTGCGCGAGAGAGAGTCGGAAAAAAGGGAAACCTCACCGATCGAAGCAACATGTGGATGTTTACGGGAAAAGGCTATTAGCAGGCGGTGATGCGGGAGTGGGAGTTTAGTTTAGAAATTTTATATGGTTTAGTATCATGTTCTTAATTTTGTTTTTCTCTTTAATTTCATTCTGCACTGCTTGAGCTGAATGGTACCAGCTAAATTGCTCATTATTTTAGTACACGTTTCAAATGATCCTCACGGTTTATCGGGGAAGGGAAGTTTGATAAGTTAGACTTCCGTTAGTACTTGAGACCGAAGGGAATTTTACAGGAATTTATAGGTTTGGACCGAAGGGTGTCAGATTTTTAATAAACTTTGCTCACGCATAAAATTTATGAGTATATAACGTTTGCATTAAAACAATGGACAAAAATTGCCGATTTTTCATGGGTTTACTTTCACCCATGCAGTATCAATCATAGTAACCCATTAGTCAGCAGACAAAATTTGACAGCTCTATCAATCGAACTCTAACCGTGATGGCAAAAACAGTGAAGCAACTCCGTTCAGTAGTGTGCGCGTTCATAGAACGGCACCCCACCGCGTCGAAAACGGACATCGTGCGGCACTTTGTGGACACCGGATACGCCAGATTAGACAACAATCAGAACATCGAAAGAAAGCCCGGTTCCGGACGGCCGACGACTCTGACAAGATGCTCCCAAGGGATGCTTAAAAGGAAGACCTAGGGAAAAGTAGCTACATCGCTGCGTGCGGTTGGCCGGGAGGTCGGTTCAACCGGCCAAACAGTGAAAACGTACCTGGCAGACATGAATATACACGTCAGGATGCGGAAGTCACGTCCACTGGTTTCGGAGCTGCAGGCAAGCGGCTGAATAAAATGGTCAACTCGATTTCCCGGCGAAACGCAACATGGCAACATGGTGATGGACGACGAGACCTATCTCACCCTTGATGGCAACGACTGGCAGAGCACTTCGTATTTTACTTCTCCCACGAAGGTAGTGAGCTCCGAGATGAAGTTCATTTCACACACCAAGTTCCCCAAGAAGGTGCTGCTGTTGCTGACAATCAGCGAGAAGGGGATGTCAAAGCCGCTCTTCTTTCGCTCCGTACTGGCCATGAACGGGGGAATTTATAGTACGAAATGCCTGCCGGAATTTGCGTCGTTCATCAAGAACAACCATAAGGATGAAGACGCAGTGTTCTGGCTGGATCTGGGGTCAGCGCACTACTCGAAGGAGATAGAGCGTCTGAATATCGATGTGGTAACCAAGACGGCGAACCCGCACCAACGTCCCCCAGCTGTGTCCCATCGAGAATTTCTGGGCCGACCTCAAGCGTAAGATCTACTCCAACACATAAATGAAGACTAATCATGTTTTCCTTATTCCAAGCTCAATCTCGGTGGTGCAATCCGGGTATTGTCACTTTTCACAAGACATAAAATGGTATAAGGACTAAGATATGTTCCCTTGAGTACAAAAACAAATATGTTCCTTAGTTTGAATTCATTCGGACTAGGGTACGGTTATAGATCTGATAGCCCGTAACACACTACGAAACGGTGATCTACCAGCGTTACCACCGGACAGCTCTTCGAACGATAGTAATGAAGAACCGATTTGTCGAACGAGATGTGTCTTGGCGACCTTCCCAGAGTCCACCGAAGTTAGGAGCTCGAGGAGGGATCAGGTGCCACTGGATACTTTCCTCAGCGAGATGTTTTGCGATTTTATCGCTTTCGAGACCGGATTGAAGCATGGAGTAAAGGGCGTGCAGTTCATTCTTCGCACCGATGAAATCTGTACCGTTATCCAGATACAGGTGTTGGGGCTTATACCTTCTCCGGGCAAAACGGTCAAGCGCCATCAGGAACGAGGCTGCGCTGATGTCACTCACGAGCTCCAAATGAACCGCTTTTGTGCTCAAGCAGACGAAAATACAAATATAGGATTTTCGGGGTGCGGGTTTACGATGAGTGGGCAGTCAGACAAATGGGACCGCAATAATCTACACCGGTGCAGGCAAAGGCGTCGTTAGCGGTGACACGGGCGATGGGGAGTTGGCCAATTGGCTGCTGAATGGGATGCGGATTTGCTCTGCTGTACTAGTAACACTTTCGTACGGTACTTCTAACGGCTTTCCGGCCAAAACTCATCACAGACGACTGCCAGGGTCATTTCAATTTCAATTTCACAAAGTGCTTCAAAAGACTTTGTGGGAAGGGCTGGAATCCGGGTATGATTCTCTGATGCTTGACGCTGTATAGTGCCTCGGATAACCGCAACCGGCCTCCAACGCGGATACGTCCATCAGCATCAAGGTACGGGCTCAGCCGACGAAGAGAAGATTTGTTAGAAACCATCAGTCCTTTCTTCAAGCGTTGCAGATCTTCGAGGAAGGCGTCAGCATGAACAAGATTCACGAGAACTTACTTGGCGTGCTGCAATTTGGCTACGAAAAGATATCTGCTGGAAGGTCGAGGGGTTTGGTTATGAGCATTGCGGAAGAATCGAAAGCAATATCCAACTACGTCAAGGAGGGTCTGGACCGATAAATTTTTTTCGACTAGCGGATTCGGGGGAATCCCATGGGTGGTCAGAATCAGATTCTTCTTCATCTTCAAGGCCGATTTGAACAGGCCAGCGAGAGTTTTCTTCCTGCAGCCACCCTAGACCGTACTTCCATAGATCACTGCTTACCAAAGTTTCGGCGGAGATTCCTCGCGAGATCATATCGACAGGGTTTTTCCCAGAAATATGCTGCCAAAACGAACCGTGAGAGACGGCTTGAATTTCGGCGACACGATTCGCCACAAAAGTCTTCCAGGTTCGCGGTGGGGCTTTCAGCTACTGAAGAACGATTATCCAACGCCACAATGTCCTTTTTGAACAAGCGGGAGGCAAGAAAAGCGGCACACAGCTCCAGACGCGGGATTCTGAGAGGTTTCAAAGGGGCTACCTTTGATTTAGAGGCAAGTAAGCTCACTTATACACACGTATCATTCGTTTCAGAAGGAACATGCATGCGCCATAACAAAGCCTCTGGACTCAATAATATACCTGCTTCCTTCGTTAAACAACACCACCAATTTTTCACCAAGCTGATAACCGACGTGTTTAACAAAGCCATTACCACCGGCCAGTATCCAGACTGTCTGAAACAAGCTCGAGTCGTTCCGATCTTCAAATCAGGTGTTAGGGACGACGTGAACAACTACAGACCAATTTCTTGTTTGTCCGTGCTTGATAAGTTGATCGAAAAACTGTTGGCTACTAGGTTGATTGAGTTTACGGCAACGCTTTCACGTTGTCTACAATCATCAATAGTGGTTCTAGTACATTGACAGCATGCTGCGATCTGGTGGACAACATTTATGATGCTATGCACCACAAACAGCTGGGCGGAGCATTGTTCATCGATCTTAAAAAAGCTTTTGATACCATCGACCATCAATTGCTTATCGAAAAGATGGAAGTCTTTGGAATAAGCGGAGTATCTAAGTCGTTGTTCCAAAGTAACCTTACTAATCGCTTCCAGTTTGTAACAATCGGAAGATACTTCTTCGCCAATAACAACTGGAGTTCCTCAAGGGAGCAATTTGAGACCCATTATGTTTTTGCTATTCATTAACGACCTATCCAAGCTACAACTAAAAGGAAAAGTTCGACTATTTGCTGACGACACATCAATTTGCTATCGTGGTGAAACTGTGGAGGACTTGCCCCGTCAAATAAAAGAGGAAATAATCTTACTTCAGGAATTCTTCAAAGTTAACCACCTTTCATTGAATTTGAGTAAAACGAAATATATGATCTTCCACTCGCCATGGAAACGCCTTCCATCTCACAATCCACTGGAGGTAAACGGATTTGAAATTGAGAAGGTTTTGGAATATCCGTTTCTCGGCCTAACGCTTGATTCCAGTATGAAATGGTCCACATGTCAATAACCTCAAGAGTAAACTTAGCTCAATAAGTGGAGTTTTGAGGAAGATATCAGCCTTTGTTCCACGAGCCTGGCTCTTGAAACTGTACTTCTCGCTCTTGCGCTCTCTTCTGCAATAGCTAGTAGCCATCTGGGGTATGGCCAGTAGTTCTCATTTGAAAGAACTGCAGGCCATTCAGAATAGATGCTTGAAGACTATATTTGGAAAGCCACACTTACATCTTACGGTTGCACTCTATAAAGAAGCTAACGCCTCTATCATGCCGATTAGAGCGCTCTGTGAACAGCAAATCCTTTCGTTAATTCGAAGAATCCTAATAGATAATTCAACGCACCATAACATCTTACTAACGAGAACTATTTGGAATCGAGCATCACGATGGGAAGGACAATTAGCGCTATCGAGGCCATACACCGAGTATGGCAGAAGAAAATTTGTGTTTATTGGCAGCAAACTGTACAACGAACTTCCACCGAGATGTAAAAATGTTCTTGGTCCATATATGTTCAAGAAAATTCTAAGAAAATACCTGAAGGATCAAATCTCCAGGTATCTTCTTTAAAAGATGCCAGGCAATACCAAGGGTTCTTTATTTTGTCTGGTGAACTCCAGCCTTTACAACACCTCGCAACCTTTCCAACACTCCGTCATCGCTTTATGGTTTCCGAAACGACGAGCTGTTCATCAGCTCGTCGTCAAGCATGCCAAGGATTCTGGAATTTGGTCTGGCTATAGGCAGCCTTATGTCAGCTTTGCAACCTTTACCACACTCCGTGGATTCTGGAACGCCGAGCAGCTCATCTGTTAGTAAAGCAAAGGGTATTGGACTTCGGTCCAATGTTGGGGTTGTGTTGGGGTTTCACGGTGATCGATACATCGAAGCAAAACACGTCCTAGATATTCCAAGATTCTTGATTATCTCACCGGGATCGAATCTCAGCGACGATTGAGTCCCGAGAAGTTCGAGAGGAAGGCCAGAGAGGACAGGAAGCGAGTTGGAGCACAATTTGCGAGGACGGAACCCACCTTTCTGTAATGACTCATTAAGCTCTTCACGCAGTTGGATCGCTTCTTCGATGCTGTCTGTCCCTGCGAGAATATCATCTACGCAGGTGTTCTTCTTGATAGCCGTACCTGCTTTCGTGTGGCGAGGAACGATGACGGAGCGAGGCCGTATGTTACAGTGCGAGCAATCAAAGCGTTACAAAATTCTTTGTAGATGACGATCGTGTGGCTGCATCAGAAACTGGCGATACATTTTCTAGATACCCGCCACTAAGGCGATCAAGAATTTCCAGAATCGTAGGATGAGACTGAATAGCTCATCCTGAACGACGGGTCCGACTAGCAAGGAATCTTTCAATGAATGGCCGTAGCTCGTATTAGCAGATCCATCGAAAACAACTGTCACCTTTGTGGTGGAGCTTGATAACTGAATTGTGTAGAAGGTAGCATGCCTTCGGATCATTTCCTTCAGCTACAGGAACTAGAGCCATGTGACCAAGGGACAGATATTCTCGGATAAAGTCATGGTACTGCGCTTTCAAACTGTCATCTTTCAATTGTCTGTTTACCAACAACTTGAATCTACGCTGCATAGCCGGCTTAAATGCTCCAATCATCTGCTCATGTTCGGGATGCTTTGGCATTCGTACGATCGATGTATCGTCTAGTAGGGTTACGGAAAATGGTCTATCTGTAGTAATCTTCACACGTCTGCTCGTCAACGGAATAATTCAAACCCTGAACCTCTTCAACGTGCCAAAAAACGTTCTCACTGCTCACTTATAGAATCAACGGTCGCCACATGACACTTGACTGCAGACTGTGAACTCGACACGTTGGCGTCATCGAATCTTCCGGCTTCTAAAGCTATGTCCATTTAGAATCCGGAATAATAAAATCGTCTGTATATCGGTAACGGATTGACGTACAAATAAGTTTAATACATTACAACATTTACAACAAAAGTAATTTACTGTACTTTAAGAAAAAACTATCAACACAAATCATTTTTCTTCGTTTCAAATGAAAATTGCACACCTCCGGAGTCAACTTCCTTGGCACATTTGTTCCACATTTTGGTCATCTGATTCGCGTCCCGAGCCGTTTTTCTACTTTTCTTAAGCTTCCGCTTGCCCAAAATCTCTCGGTTTGCCGGAACTGCGGGCATTTGGGTGGATTCATGTTTCTATCGATGAAATCTACGTTATTATCGCGCAAGCAATGGATGACTTCCAGGCCGTAGTGGCAACTCGCCAAATCTGGCCAATACTTCACGGTGGTGAGCAGAATGTTGGTGATTTTACCGTTGATACGATCTCTGCAGGGACCGTTGTTACTACAGCTGTGTGGATACGGGAGGTGCCAGGTGAAGAAATGTAAGGAACTTATCTATCTCCAAAGGCTCCGGGTGAATCATCGAGTGATGTCGCCTCAAACAGTGTTTGCGGCGGAATCTAGACCGACAGTGGTGGGCGAAGTGGTCATTGCGGAAACAACTGCTGCAGAGTCTTTTGTCCATGGCGATCTTCAAGCGGCCTTTAGTGTCTAAGCCGTTGAATATGGAGTAAACGAAGAGCGAGTGCTTCTGCTTGTCACAAACTGGGCAAATGTCTTCGACTGATTTGACTTCTACGATACAGGTGAGTGGCTGACGAGCTTGGGACTGGCACGCTGCGGCCGATTTATGGCAATTGTCTCCTAAATGCGGGCACGTCTCTGAAAGAAGTCGTCCATCTTTTCGGAGGTGGGATGTCATCAACAGCGATCGATTCCTCCCATGCAGAAAGCGAGGCGTCATCTAGCTTATCCTTTAACAACTCGATGAGAATAGAACTGAACTGTGCCACCGGTTCACTAAGTTGCTCCAGAACCTATGTGTGACGCTGGAGTTTATCTACGATCTTATGAAGAGAATCCACATTGTTGTTCGGGATCTTAGGGTACTTGAAAAGAGCTCGTATCTGCTTCTTCCGGAGAATGGTTCTTTTGGAATACCGGTTGACCAACGTCTGCCAGGCGAAGGCGTTGTTATTCGTCGTTATGGTGATCGATTGTAGTAAACTGGCTGCTTCACTTTTCAAATCAGCTTGAAGGTAGTGAAATTTTTGAATCTGGGAAATTTCTGTCGATGAATGGATCGACAAGAAAGTGTCGTGGAATGTCAGCGAGGTATTAAAATCCCCATCGAATTCGTGGTGCGCTATTTAACGTTGGTGAGTGCAGACGGAGTGGATGGCGCAGCAGAAGGTAAAACAAACAACAGGAGCGGGAAAAGGTAGCAACTTACTGACTAGCCCAGCCTTCACACGAAAATTCAACTGCTCTACTTGTCCGTAAAGCTTTAGATTTTTGATACTCGTCCTGAATTGTCTCGTATACTTCCCATACTTTCTCGAAACAATCCGAGGTGTTACTTCACTCTCGTGTTGCTCAGAAACGTATTTATCAAGGTACAATTCCATCCGGTTGAAGGCATCGATAGCATTTCGTCGTTTGACCTCCTTCAACTTCATTCGCTTTTCGTCGGGCATTGTTGAGCTTTCCGCCGATGTCGTCGACCACTAGAATGGTCGAAAAAGACCAAGTAAGTACCGCAAAACAGGAGGTAAATAAGTTGCAGAGGTACTCACCGTGTACCTCTTGAAATGAGTCCTTGTATTTTAACAGAGTCAGGAACCAGCAGCAAATTCCGTATGAGAATATACCGGCTGAAATATACGAAGTACAGTAATGGTTCAATTTCAAACCTAACAGGTATAGAAGTCGCTGATGTCGACAAATTTCAAAAGGTTTGGGTAAATGTGTGCAGCAGCGTCAATGGAACAGTTGTTCAAAACCTTATGAGGTACATAAAGAAGAAAGTGCTTGATGAAGCCAATTAATAACTAAAAAAATATCAATAAGAAACAAAATATTTCCCAAGTAACACAACTTGTTATGTAATGTTCGAAAATTCATCTTGAAAACATGATCTCATGTATTCTTCAAGTATACATAACTTATCTTATCTTATATGACCAAAACAGCGCAATAAATCGTTCTATTTGAAACATCTTTAAGGTCACATCAGAAGTTTTTGGGTACAGATTTAGGACTAATAATACGTTTTCAAGATGCTTTCAATAACATGCTTTCAACATGATGATGTCTTATCTTGGTAGTTTCTAGCATCATCATAACATAATAGGTTATAATCAAGTAGTTTCAAAGTAAAAACAATCGCAGAATTACATGCACATGACATGCTAGTTTGAGAAATGTCAAACGAACAGAATTAACAAAGTTCTTTAAGAAATGTATGATTGAGAAAATTATGTCTGTTTATGAGGACAATATACACAACTCATAAAAAAAATACGTTTTTGTCCAAATCGATAGGTTAATATATATCAGAAATCATAGAATTTTAATGTTTAGAACGTTTAACAAAAACTTTTAGTTTTACTCTTGCATAATTTATGCGCCGTTCTAAAGATTAAAAAATCAACAAAGAATTCTCTTATGTTTAGCAAGTTTTTAGCATCTCTGTTGGAATCATCAAAAATCATCATGGTGGATTAAGACACATGGTCTACACTGCCGATGAAAAGTATTTTTAAACATAAAAAAATGTCTATCATAGCGAGCAATTTTCTTTTCTACGCAAGGTGTATCAACTTTATCATCGACAAAATAAATCGCAGCTTTCGAAATTTGTAGTGATAATTGTAGTCATAGTTTCAACCGGCACTGTAATTTTCTCCATAGCTATGGCGTGAAGTTAAAATTGAGTCCAAAATCTCATCTGAGAGCAGTCTAATAATATACTAATGATGTTCGATTGCAAATTATTTGAGTTAGTTATTAAAACATCATACTAACCATATTAGAGCATCTTTTTAGTGAAATGTCATTTGGATCCAGAAATTTTAGAAAAAAATGACGTTTCTTGTGAACCGTCACAATGAATCAACTGCTGATGCTGATTCTTGTTGCATGCTGTAGTTCCGAAAAGTTTGTTTGTTTTTTTTTTCTTGTAGTTAGACCAATTCTGTAACCGTTTGTTAAGAAGATATCTTGCAATTGGGTTAGGTCTGCTTTTTAATCGATATGATTTTGTTTTAAAAATGGGATTTATAAACAGATTTATCATGTTCATAACAAATATTACTGTCAAATCTGGTCTGTATACACATCTGCTAGTTTGACATTTGTTGGATTGAATTGTTGTATTCATGCATTTCTGCATTTAGTTTCACTTATTAATAACTTGATTATAACCTCTTGGTTATTGTGATGCTATAAACTTCCTAGATAAGACATCGTTTAATCAAAAGCATGTTATGCAGCGCATCTTTAAAACTTCTTACGTGACCTAATAGATGTCATAACAATATCTGTTATATAACTGTTGTGCAGTTTTGGTCATATTTGAGTCGAGAATTAAGTCATATGTTCTAGAAAAATACTTGAGTGACTTATGAAACAAATGTTTTACGAAAACATCCTCTCAGCTTGTGTTTGACGAAAGATGCTTTTCAATCCATTCGTAATATTCTTTTATAACAAAATTTCAGGATAAAAAGTTGTTTTTGTTGTTACTTGGGTTGTAATTTACACTCCAAAAAAAAGTACATGCTAAAAAAACAGTTTTTCTCTGTACTTATAATTAACGATACAGTCCTTAGGTATAGTTCATCGACACAAAAGTGATGAGTGCTTTGTGATTTTTCAATCAGTTGCTGTAACAAACGATTGCGTGAATGTATCAGGTGGTCACATCGAATGGTCATACCAATGAATAAAGTAGCGAGATTTAGCTATTCAAGCCAGACAAAGCAAATTCCACCCTTTAATTTAGGAGTATTTTCAGAGTGCTGAACAAACTTCTGTCGATTTTTGTTTGTTTACATTTAATTACTCCGTGGTCCTCTACCTATTACAAGCGCCAGAATCATCAAGAACGGCTTGACAGTGTTCTCAATCTTCTCAAGTGTATTATCGGCAGCCCCTTCTTTATTCCATTACATCTGCGTGTGGAAATAAACATTGTTTTTCAATGTGCAACGATAACAACAACAGTAACCAGTGGTTTATTTGAAGACAAATATGGGGAAATATCAAACTATAGCTAAATAACCATGTTACCCAATGAAAATAATCAGTTAAGGGCATTGATGGAACAATATATACAGTAAGAGGTTAAAAAGTCAGTTTCTGAGAAAATTTAATAACTTTTCACATACTTAAAATGACTCAAGCCACCATTCCAAGTGAAATATATAAGTCTGCCTTCATCCTAAATATGAACTGAGCCGACCGAACCATGGGCTTTCTATTTCCTACAGCACTTAGCTGGAAAAAAAATGCAGTCATATGGTCCAGCTGTGTATCCCGCCAGTATCAGCGTTTACACCTGCTCTTCCCTAAATCGCCTGAAGTGGCTTCCAATTCGAGACGGCTCCCTCTGAGGCGGCAATGTGAATCGAATCAAAATTGATTTAAGCACGTTCCTCTTCCTACGTCAACGTACGTAAACTGGCAATTTGATGATCGATGGCAGCGTAAAGGGTGCTGGTAGGATCTCATCCCTACTATATATGTATGTGGATGAGGATAAGGGGAATATGATGCTCGGTCCGTCCCAGCATCTCAGTCTCTGAGCAGTGATTTTGCAAAACACAAACGAGTCATGCGAATTGGAATGATTGGATTCTGTGGAATGAGATTTTTTTCGCTCAATGCCAGCGCCATCGCTTCGGCAGCAGAGACAGAAGCAGCGACTAGCGGGGATGAGTTCCACTTGAACGCCATCGTCGAGTTGCAGGAGATGTATGACTGATGTGTACGATGGAGAAGAATCCTAAGGGTTTACCTGGTGGATTCCGTTGAGATGAGAAAAAAAAGCTCACCTGGATGAAGAGGATGATGGAAATAACGAATGATGGCTGAGATTGATTCGATTTTTCCCTCCAATTTCGATGGCGTCTCCTCCGGTTCAATACGGTCACAAATTGTACTCAGATCTGAGTCGTTTGTGACTCATTTGCGTTGAAAGGGTAATCACACAGATTTGGGTTAGCCTAAGTGGGATTGACAAATCGAAAAATACAAAAACATCAAACTTATTTAAGTCGAAGCTTTCGATTGGTCGACTTGTCAATGCCAGTTACAATTAATCATAATTGAGTGTCACCACTTTTAACGAAAGTGAGTCAAAAACGACTCAAAATTGATTACAATTTGAAGCCGTTAAGAGTCAAAGTCTGAGTCTGAGGCTGTGTACCAATTCGCGAATTAATTTTAATTTTCACTTAAGCTTGACAAGTGGAAATAATCGATTAGGTCTGCTGCTTGAGCTGACTCATTTCTGACGGACGGGAACTCAATTTTAACAGACACCTTACCTAAAGCATGTTGATCATTAGAAATGAGATTTTAATCGATTAATCGATTATTTTCCGCCTGTCAAGTTTAAGTAAAACTAAAATTAATTCGCGAATTGGAACACAGTCTGTATATACTCAAAACGGTATAGACTTTCTATCACCACTTTCCTGGAGAGTGTGAGCTTTTTAGTGGAATACCTGCAACTAGAAAATGAGCAGAGAGATTAGTAAATTCCATTTAATTCCAACTACACGGAGAAAATAAAAAATGCTGATAAACTTATTATATATTCCTTTCTACGCTTTATTCCGTTTAAATAATTGCAATGCATAAAAAAGTATGAATTGAATCAATATATTTTTTGCATTGTAATACATTTTAGCTAATTATTATTTTCCGTGTATATTGCGTTACCGGCGTCATATATTTTAAAAGCTTGGACGACTTGTGCAAATTTAATTTAGTCAAGACAGTGTTCTGATTGAGCCAGGTTTCAGTGCATGCGATACCATCACAATTGCAGTCTGAACCGGTAATCGTTCAAACACGAAAATATTTGCAAGTCTTTGGACACTGTTTGTCTTGATGCGACATGGGAGCACAAAAGCGGTAAAGGGTCGTAATCGTCAGGCTGATCTATGTGGACGATTCTGGTGTACACCACTCGGATCCGCTCTACAACTGTTGAATTTGTTTGAGAACAGGAAGCTTCGATCACCGCCGATTGAATTCGAGTTGACTGTGGTTGTACATTGTGATTGAAGTTTTTTTTTTCTCCGGTGTACCTTTGTTGCGCCAGCTTGACAGATACGTCGCCCGCCAGTCTGCAGACTTCTGTGCCGCGATATGTCTGTACAAGCATTATGGGCATTAGCTATTAGGTATCAGGTATTAGGCATTAGCATTGGGCATTAGGTATTAGGTATTAGGGCATTAGGTATTAGCATTAGGTATCAGGTATTAGGTATTAGGTATCAGGCATTGGGGCATTGGGCATTAGGGGTATTAGGCATTAGGGTATTAGCATTAGGTATTAGGCATTGGGCATCAGGTATTAGGTATTAGCATTAGTATTATATTTTCCAGCTTGAGTGCAAACTAACCGGTAATTTGGAAAAAGACAATGAAGCGAGTGTTACAAACACTTTCAGGTTGGAAGCGAATGGCTGGTTGACGAAAGGCATTAGGCATTAGGCATTAGGCATTAGGCATTAGGCATTAGGCATTAGGCATTAGGCATTAGGCATTAGGCATTAGGCATTAGGCATTAGGCATTAGGCATTAGGCATTAGGCATTAGGCATTAGGCATTAGGCATTAGGCATTAGCATTAGCATTATATTTTCCAGCTTGAGTGCAAACTGAATCCGATCGAGTTCATTTGGAAAAAGGACAATTAAGCGAGTGTTGGCAAACACTTTCCGGTTGGAAGTGAACGGCTGGCCGACGAAACGCTCACAATGGGGTAACCGTTAGAAGGGCAAAACACGGCTGAAAGTAGGAGGTGTTTAGTAAATAAAGAATTGGAACTAATGCTAAGGAATTACTGTTTTCGACTTTACCCGAGGATACTTAAATGCTGGCCGTTCCAGATCCTTTATCTGCACATTTTCTTCGGAGGTTGTATTTCGGAAAATTGTTGTCCAGCTGAACCTTCGGAGGCAGCCTGAATTTTGGAATCTACTTCAAGAACGTAAATTCAGCGAGCGACAAGTTCAGCTTCTGCGCCCATTTTGTTAGAAGTTATTGGATGCGTCGGCGTCAAACGCTGACCGGTTGAAAAGAAAAACAATACATTTCAATTTAAAAAAGAAGACAGCATCTGACAAATAAGCAAGTGGCAGTGGATCGTTTTTCAAATTGTGAAGGTGAACGAACTGTAGTTGGGGAGTATTAGTACACGACACTGAAGAAATCTGCACATTGTACACGGAAAAAATCGAAAATGCTGAAAACCCTATTACAGGGTGTGGCAGAAAATAATGCGAAAATTTGTTCTATTTCTTTCAAATCCCATTTTCAACTAATTCAAGCAATAATATCAACATTTTCGAGTGCAGTTATCTTTATAAAGTCCTTTTAAACAAATTTATTCAATGTGTCCTCCATTTTTATTAATAACATCCTCGAGCCGACGCCGGAAGCCAGAGCATGCCTTTCGGATGTAGTCCTCCGACATTGACTGCCATGTGCGTGTTATGGTTGACTTTAGGGTTTTCACACTAGGGTGTGATGTTCTGCAGGCTCGTGCTTCAACATATGCTCAAATCGAATAATCCAACGGATTAAGATCTGGACTGCTAGGGAGCCACAAATCCTTCGGCCAAAACTTCATGTTATCGTTCAACCATTGTTGGGTTCGATTGAACGTGTGACACGGCGCTCCACCCTGCTGTAGGACAACGTTTTGGTCCTCGCAGAAGTTGGCCTTCACCCAGAGAAGCACTTGGTCCTTTAAAATACCGATATACACTTCGGTATTGATTTTAACTCCAGCATCAATGAAAACAGGCGGTATTTTCAAACCGTTGGACGCCACCAAGCCGAACATCATGACACAGCCGCATGTTTGGTTTGAAATTTGAATTTAACTTTTTCCGAAACGTTCTCCATTTTCTGCGGTGAAATGAACTGGTCCGTGCGGCTGTTGGCCATAGCATCGATGCTGAAAAGCTTTTCGTCGGAGAACAGGATTATCATTTTTTCCTTCTTCAACAAGGAAAGCAATCTCTTGGAACGAGTCACTCGTAGTTCGTAATCAAGTGGCGTTTCACCCTGGCTTTGGAAGATGCATGCAGGTCTTCTTTGATGATTCTCCGCATGGATTTCTCCGAAATATTGGCTTCCTTTGAAAGTTTTCTTATGGAACGCACCGGGTTGCGAGCAATTTTTGCACGGACCGATTTGATCACGTTCGGCTTGCGTGCAAAGCGCGGACGCCCGCTGCTTAGGACCATCCTGTAGGGAATTTTTGAAAGGCAAACTGTTGCCAAATAGCACCCTACCACCTTGGCAAACTCTTTCGGCTTCTTCTGGGCAAGCAACAAACTAGTGATCACTTCTTTCGCGAACATTTTGACGAATTTGCAATGAAACAACTAGAATGTTTGAATGCAGCACTTGAAATTAAACATAAACAAATACACTTTCGACAGAAATTAGTCACTAGCTACACGAATTAACCCAATACTCAACTTTGAACATTTTCGCATTATTTTCTGCCGCACCCTGTACTGGTATAAAGATTGTGCTCGAAAAAAACAACTTTTATAGCATGGGTAAAAATTGAGGTAGTTTGAGTAAAACTAGTTTAGAGTGTAATGTTTACATGTGCAAAATCTGTCAAGTGGTTATCGACAGGGCTACCAAGCAAGAAGTTCTTCGACAAAAAATAATGGACGGTCGTGGAAAATCCACGCGAAACAGTTGGGAATCGACAAATGAATTCAATGAGACCCTGAAGACTCAACGGAGAGCGTTCAGCGGAGAAAAGCGAAGACGACCTACCCTGTGAATGCAAGAAAGGTGAGGGATAACTTCAATTTCAAACTTTACTTATAAAATAAAAACGATTAAAAAACCAAATTTACGAGCGTATTTGTAAAACAATTGTAATTCCTAGTTTTCCAATCATTTTTGGAATGCTCAAATGCTATACAGACGTTTTGAAAAACTACCGGGCTCCTTTGCTCTATTCAATTCCCATTGCTCGGTTCGATATTCGGTGATAACAACGGCAAAAGTATCGCTCTCCTTGCAGCACGGCGTGAAACCAACATCCAATATTAACATTTACTTCACCATACCAACATCATAAATCAATTGTCAACCGGTTCGCTCTGTGGTAAACAACCCGAGTAAAGTCTAAAATCATAAAGACAGCAATTCAAAAACTTATTTTAATATCAGTTTCAAATGGAAATCAATACTTGTTTTCACTTAAAGGTCGCCATATTTGATATCAAATTCAGTTTCATTTGGCATTTCTAACTTTGTCATTGAAAATATAAGTTGAATACTCATTTTACATATCAACAATGAACAATATGTACAGTAAATCGACTTTTCAGTTTGCTCTCACTGACAGCAAGATCAGTACTAAACATGATGTCACAGGCAAACATTTTTGCTCTCAATTTTGATATTCTAACCGCTAAAACAACCAACACGACAGCAACCTGAGTAATCATTATGAGCAACATCACAACATCAGAATTAGTTTTCAATTTGATGTCAAACTCTACTCGGGAAGCTATACTCGACTCGATTCGTTAGGCTCAGAATTTATATGGCGATCTAATTGTGACCAGGCTCATTAAACATAGGGGTAAGCACTGCTTCACCAGATGACTAATTCTCGTCGATCATCGTTATTAGTCCTCTTTGAATTGATTTTTACAAATGTTCAAAACTTGATTCGTTCGGTTTGAATACGGTTTTGCAGAAGCCCAATCAGGATTTCGCTAATATTGATGGTAAATGATGGTAATAGCGATGGAATTGGTGCACTGCCGAAATAGTGCCTCACCCTACACCCTCAAATTCCGATAATCGGATGCAGATGTTGTGAAAATGTTGAAAACTAGCTGCCTGGTGAAATCGCGTGCCTTTCCAATAGCAGAGAGCGGATATCATGGCCAACCGGGATTTGTGAAAGGATGCAAATTAGTAGGAGGTTAGTAATAATTTGCATGTACCGTTTAGCTGAAATGGATCATGACTCCAGCGGATTTGGGCGGCCCGGCACGGCCTTGAAATCGATATACATACTCAATCTATCTCGTCATTATGACCAACAGCCAATTATCCTCGGCATTCACGTTAGCTTATACCCCCGCAAAATATTTCTTTGTTAGGAATCCACTTATCAATATCAATACACTCAAGAGGAGAAATGTTGCCAATAATATTGAAGGTAGAAGGTTATTCTGCCGTTCATATACACCCAAAACAAAACCTGCAAGATTGTATTACGATTACACGTGATTTTGAGTCATTTTGCTCTTTGGATCGTGACTTGAGGATAAATGCAGCCACATTGGCTGTAGGCGGATATTCAGCACATCAATTTGCTATGAAAAATATCAATGTGTAAGTGATGTGATACCTATTGTGATACAGTTTGGATCATAGTTGTATCGAGTGTGATATCTGACGTCCGATGATTGGCAGATACGACGTCTCATCATAGTAGGTCTGGTGGCAATCGCCCCTGCTTGCTTGTATTGGAAGCAAAAATAATGTAAACATTGCTGAGCCGACGAGTGATGACGTAACACTATTGAACTTTCTATTGGCGAGCATAGGTTCAGAAAAAAAAATCGGATAAAACGTTTATTATGAATGCTGAATTGTGGAAATAATCATGATACAAATGCCATTTATTGAGCAGAAGCATTTCTTCCTGGATCATTTGTAGTGAATTTACCTGTGGTAATGGAATTTTTGCCACACAAACTTTCAAACGATGAGCGATATAGAGCCAATTTTCCATCATCGGTAGACTGGAATCGGTTGAAAAATTAAGTTTTCTAGCGCGTACAATAAACAACCACGGAGCGAACGAATCAAAATAAATAGTATGACGTAGCACTTTGCGAGCTTTTGTGTAGCGTGCTCAAGGAGTGCAGTGGTATTAGCAACAATCAATATGCAACTAGCGATTTGAAATTGGATCACTGTTTTAGAACCCCTTGGTCCGAAGTACACCTTGAAGCCAGCACCTTGCTGTACATATTTGCGCCTTTGTTTTGATTTGCTGTGTTATTTTGACAAAATATTTGAGAGTGTGTTCGTGTGAGTTCATTATTAGGGGCGCATTATTGAGCTTGGGACCGAGCTTGGGACCGATGTGGTAGTACTGACTGAGCCAAGAAAAATATCGTATTTGTATGCGACCTACTGGTCTTAGAGTTAGTCTATGGTATTAGTGTCATGAGCGAGTTTTGCTCATTTCACTAATATTGTTGTGGCTATTGCGCCAGACCTTATATAGACGTCATTGCGATGATGGGTCATATGAGAAAAAAAAAGAATCAAGACCGGCTCATCAGGGTTCAAAATGTTGCTGACAGCGATGCGGTTTCGAAAGAATGTATAGGAAAAAAAAATGAGACACAAAAATGATCGCCAGAAATTAATTTTAAGTCGGACTTTTTTCAAACTATCAGGAAATAAACTACACACTTAGAAAACTTTAGAGTATTCGGTAATTTTTTACCGAACTTTCAACAGCTGAACTTCGGTAATCCGATTTAACGGATTTCGGGCAAAATTTGACTAGTACCGGTAATTTTTTGATCAGATTACTGTAACATTTCACCGAAATCCGGTAAATCGGATTATCGAACGTTTAGTTGTTGAAACTTCGGTAAAAAATTACCGAACACTGAACAATTTTCTAAGTATGTACAACCAACATCAGGGTTAGATTTCTATTTCATTGGTGTATTGGATCTTCTCTCCATGACCGACTGCCCGCACTTTTCCCTTGACACCGCTCATATAGGTTTTGAGCAATAGTTGAGCCGACTTGTTTTGATTTTAATGTAGAAGAACGTTTCCCCTTTCTATCCGGGGAGTCATTTCAATTTTTTAAAAAGAGAGCGTTACGCTAAACTGTATTTTTGAATGATTATCACTCTCGCGTGACTAAACAGAATGACTTAATTCATGGTGATCTGATTTCATAGAAAGGCTTATAAAATGTTTGCACTAAAATTTTAATTAAGTGCTTTGGGTATATGTAGTTGAATTTTTAGATAAAAATGACCTTTGTTTGCTCCCTTACAAATCTGCATATAAACAGGTTGAAAATATGGTTTTCCCTTTCCGGGACCTCAAAACCGGGTAACAAACAGTTCAAATTGTCTTCTTCTTTTTATTTCACTAGGTTTCATTCCATGTTCAATACGGCTATAGCCACACCCCTCAGCTGCAAAATAGTTTTGCTTTGTTGCCGGTGTCTGATTTCATAATTGAAGCCCGTCCTCTCTTTTGAATTTGGCTATACGGCCAGCGGTTTCAACTCAGTTTTGAGTCGTTTTTGACTCACTTTCGTCAAGAGTGGAGTCACTCAAATTTGAGTAAATGTTACTGGCATTGACAAGTCGACAAATCAAAAACATCGACTCAATTCAGATGGATGTTTTTGATTTGTCGACTTGCCAATGCCAGTAACATTTACTCAAATTTGAGTGACTCCACTTTTGACGAAAGTGAGTCAAAAACGACTCAAAACTGAGTTTGCCGAATTTATACGCTGCGAGATAACATTATTAACAAAACAGATCATATCAATTTCTCGTCTTTTCTTCAGTGATTCAATATCAATTACTCATACGAGGGAATAGGAAATGAATTGCAGCCTAGTTTTCTAAGAGCAAATAGCAAAAATTGTTTCTGTACAGATTCTATATATACGACTAATACGACTTATGTATGTTTCTTGGTATGGAGCCCAAACAACAGAGCAATATTCGAGAATGGATCTCACGTACGTTACATCAAGTGTTTTGATAGTATATGGTTCCTTAAAATGATAACTGAACCTTCTGATGGATCCTAACATATTGTTTGCTTTGAGAATTGTTGCATTAAAATGATCTACAAAGGTCAGTTTAGAATCAAGAATCACTCCTAAGTTTCTAATTTTGTTGCATCTTTCAATTAACTGATTTCCTAGCGTACACGTGAAATCATGTTGAATAAGTTTTCTTGAATATGATATGATGTTACACTTTTTTATATTAATATCAAGCACACTTTTAGCACACCATTTGTAAAAGACATCAATTTCACTTTGAAAATGTTGCAAATCTAACCTACTACAGATTTCCATGTACAGTTTCATATCATCAGCATAGATAATAACGTTAAGATGATTCAACACAAGATTAACATCATCAACAAAAAGAATAAATAAAAGAGGACCTAAATGAGATCCCTGTGGAACTCCTGAAGTGACATTAACTGATCTAGAGATCTTTCCTTTGAAACGTACCTCCTGTGTTCTATCTGTCAGATAAGATTCGATCCATTTTAATAGTGTCCTGGTTAAACCCACTCGCTTAAGTTTGAAAAGTAGCAATGGAATGTCAACTCTATCAAACGCTTTGCTCAAGTCAGTATATAAAGCTTCCACAAAATTTCCTCTATCCATTGCACCTAAAGAAAATTCTACAAATTCCAATAGATTAGTAGATGTTGATCTGCCTTTGAAAAAAACATGTTGATTATATGAAATCCGATTTTTACCCTGGTTGAATAATTTTTTAATTTACAATTGCTTCAAACGTTTTAGGAATACTTGAAATGATTGCGATTATTCTATAATTTTTAATATCTGATCGTTTGCCAGATTTAAAGACAGGTATTAATATCATTTTTCCAGAAAAGTGGAAAGTCTCCTGATTGAAGTGGTAAATTAAAGAGCCAAAACAGGGGTTTAACAAAAGAAGTTGCTAGTTCTTTCAATAGTACTTGAGGTATCCCATCTGCACCAGGTCCTTTTCCAGCATCAAGACCTTTAAGTGCCATTAACATTTCTTGAACAGTGATATTTTCAATTGATACGTCATTTTGATGCTCAGGTAGATAGGAAAAATAGTTAAGGTCAAGAATATCGTTGGATTTCTTATAAATATTGTGGAAAAAGCGTGCAAACTGATTACAAATGTCTCCGCTATCAGAACCATCAAACTCTTCAAACTGCATGCGCGAAGGAAAGTTAAGGCTGGGCTACAATGGGGAAAGCAACGGCGCGGTGCGGCAGTTTTTGACAGAAAATATATGGATTAACTGTCACAAGCTGCCGCAACGCGCCGTTGCGCTCCTCATTGTAGCTGGGC
Organism: Aedes japonicus; assembly: GCA_034211315.2. Classification (NCBI taxonomy): domain Eukaryota; kingdom Metazoa; phylum Arthropoda; class Insecta; order Diptera; family Culicidae; genus Aedes; species Aedes japonicus. Next base: position 97,463 of record JASCZW010000649.1, read on the forward strand.
TTTTACACATTTTAATTGTTTCCTTCGCGAAGTTAAAGAACGCCTTTGGATCGGATTTTATATTATTTTCTACTCTTGTATTGTAGCTTTCATATGCTGATGATATTTCTGCATCAAGTGCTCTACAAACATAGCTTTGTAAGTTTTTTGTTTTCTGTTTTTGAGATTTTTGATTCCACGTGTATACCATATCGGTTGCTTATAGTTTGTTAGTATTCTCTCCTTTTTCTTTGGAACGTAATCGTCAATAATTGCATATAGATTGTTACAAAATATGTCAACGGCCTTGTTCATGTCTTTTTCATTTTTTAAAAGGTTTTGCCAACCTATATTTGTTAGTTTTCTGTTAATTTCAGTATAGTATATGTTTTTGACCCCATACCCCCCTGCCCTTCGGTTCAGAAAGGGGTATGGGCGCGTTCTGTCGAGTTGGTCGCGGCAGATTTCATGTGTGAATCGGCTGCCCCATCAACGTTCAAAAGTGCCTGAACCAAATGGACAGCTTGTAATGATCACTTGAAGATGCGATGGGGGATCATTGCCCTGTTATGATCTCTCATATGTATCCGTCGAACCATTCTGAACGGCCGTTGTGAGAATATCACCATGAAAATCTCACATGCGCATAGCGTGTTACCAATCACTAATCCCTTTTCCTTTCTATTCTCTTCCCTATTCTATGAACACGAGCAATATCATATCGTCATCCTAAAGTCAACTCTTCGAATGCAGTAACATCGAGACAACACAGAGCAATAAAGAACGGTATAAACACTAACCAATTTTACTTTCAGACAAATTTTCTAGCACAAGGTAAGTAATCAACATTACACCATTACAAAATATACTGAATATTACATATCGACATAATATATAACGGGAAAAGGGAGGGACCATCAGGGCACCCAAGTGAAACGATTTGGATAGGGAGCATGGGACTGCCTCCTCCCTATTGTTAACATTTCGTGGAACGAGGGCGGGCTCTTCGACCCCATCTATTGGGTTTATTCTGTCAATCGAGGGCTCGACTCTAATGCTGTATGTGTGAACTTGCTTTTGGAAGGAGATTCTCTTCCCTTTATTCGCGGGTTTCGCGTAAGTGTCTCTGCTTACGGGCCCGCCCAAACGTTTTTGGCCCTTCATACAGGAGCTTGAAGATCACAAACAACAGTAGAATCCTGATCAAATCGTTTTTCAGATTATTCCACTGCTATGGAAAGTTACCTTGCTACAATAGATGGTAGTATTTCATCATCATCATCATCAGGAAGCCAGCATCAATTGTAGTCATCGTCGGGAGCTTGGGACGATTCTGTTTCTGTCTCATTTGTTGCATGGTGTAGCATACATTTTAGATACACTATCCTTTATATTAAATTTCAGGTTGTTCATGGAGTTTCCAAGTTTCGTAAAATAAAATAAAATTGGGGCTATGATACATTGTCTGAGCATTTAGGTTCATAATAGATGCGCAAATCCTTCTACAATTGCAGCAGGACAGCAATTTGCAGAATTGTGTAATAATTTTTTTCATTTTACATTATAATATACCTTTTCTTATATTCTATAAAACATATCATATTGATTTTCCATTTTCAACATTATCATTACCATATTCTTCTTTCACTATTTGGATTTTCATTATTATTTGAATATTATTTTATTATTCTTACCTCGGAGCGTATGGTACGGTATGTCCACGCATCCTTCTTCCCTGTAGATTCTTAAAATGCGTTATGGTTCAAATCTATTCATTTGAACCCAACTCATTTTACAGAATCATCTTTGCGGTAAATGCAACGCAGTAGAGCCTGGCCGCTTTGACGCTTGTATCATGTTTTTGATATGCTGCAAGGATCAATATTGACAAAAAAAAATAATTGGGCGTTATCTAACCCAATTATTTCCAGGATGCTTTCTCGTACTGGCTGCGTTTGTATTAGATTAGATTAGATTAGATTAGTATAGTATATGTTTTTGAAATCGTAAACAAGCTCGTAATCAGTATCTTCTGGACGTTGCCTATGAGAATCTGAGAATAATGAATATTCGATAGCAGTATGGAATTTTTCATTCTTCCATAGTACAATTAAAGGGTGTATTCGATAAAAATGGCACACAGAAAATCTTCTGTAACTTTTGAATCGTATGAGTAAAAAAACTAGAAATTTGAGTAGATCTTATCTTATTATTTACATCTGCCAAGTTTCATAGTTATACATTCAGTAGTTCCAGTCATGTCGTCGAAACAAGAAATTGTCCGTGAGAAAATTTTGTGCACTCACAATCAAAATCCAGGGGCGTCCCACCGGTGGATTGCTAAAAGGCTTGGAATTGCAAATACAACTGTGTCTCGTGTAATAAGAACCTTCAAGGAGCGTCTGAGTGTCCAAAGGACGGAAGGGAGTGGTCGTAAAAGTGGTCCAATGGACAGTAAAATGGCCAGGAAAGTCGTACAACAATTCAAGAACCGTCCAAACATGTCAATTCGAGATGTCGCTAAAAAGTCTAAGGTGTCAGTCGGTTTTGTGCAGAAAACCATGAAGCGTGCTGGGTTACATGTTTACAAAGTGTAAAAAGCCCCAAACCGGAATGAAAAACAAAACACCACTGCGATAACCCGCACCCGGAAACTTAACACGAAGCTGCTCACCAAATCCGGTTGCATCGTGATGGATGACGGAACATACGTCAAGGCCGACTTCCGTCAACTTCCTGGGCAAGAATATTTCGTTGCCAAGTCGAAGTTCGATGTTCCGGAGGATGTTCGAAAGAAGAAACTATCGAAATTTGCATAGAAGTTTCTAATCTGGCAGGCGATTTGCGGATGTGGTGAAATAAGTGCTCCCTTCATCACTTCCTGAACAATAAACGCTGCGATTTACACGGAAGAGTGCCTTAAGAAGCGTCTCTTGCCATTCATTAAGAAGCACAAAGGATCAACTCTATTTTGGCCTGATCTAGCATCCTGCCGCTACGCTCGAAACGTATTGGAGTGGTACCGAGCCAACGGAGTCAATTTTGTGCCAAAGGATATGAACCCACCAAATTCACCGGAACTTCGTCCAATTGAAAAATTCTGAGCAATTATGAAAACGGAACTTCGCAAACATCCCTTAACTATAAAAAAAACAGAGCTAGAATTGAAGAAAATTTGGGTAAAAACAACAAAAACACTGGGAAAATCGGTTGTACAAAATTTGATGGGTGGAGTGAAAAGGAAGGTGCGGGCATTCGGGATGGGAGACGAAATTGAATAAAACAAATGTTGTAAATCCAAACTCATTAGTAGTTCTTCATTTCCTGAAAATTTCAAGAAAATCCGATAATCAGTTTAATTTTGATGAGTATATATGTGTGTGCCATTTTTATCGAATACACCCTTTAGTAAAAACAAAATCTAAATAGCAATCAAGCTGGTTCCGAACATGATTAATTTGATGAAGTCCTAGGTGGCTGATTTTATCAAAAATAAGTTGTAAAGTTTCATTTTCACCTATAATACGAAGCAGTAAAAATTCGTTATCCTTATCGTGAATAAAATCAACTGTTTTCTGGTTAAAATCTCCATAAATGTGAACCTTGGTTTGAGGCTCCAAAACTTGAAATCTAGATTCCACGATGTTTAAAAGTTTGTCGTATGAAGCTTTTTTAGCCGTATGTGGAGGAAAGAAAACAGATACAAACAGATGAAGTTCGTCATTTATCGTTACTTTTACCCACACGTCTTCAAATACTTGATGTTTTTCACTAGGGATTATTTCGGCTTGGAGATTTGCCTTGACGGCAATAAACACACCACCACCAGATTTTTTCTCTGGTAATGTCAAGTCACGGTCACATCTGAATACATTAAATTTGCTACCGAAAACTTCCTCACTTTTGATTTCATCAGACCAACTTGTTTCAGTTCCTAATATGATATCGTATAGACAACCGTTAATTTTATTCCGAACTTCGTTAATTTTTTGTGCACTGCGCATACGATTAAAATTTTGACAATAAACTATTGTTTCAGTTAGTTCTATTTTATTATACCCACAAGACGCACTTGAAGAATGAGGAATTACCTCATGTGGATCAGCTTCCTCAAATAAGCGCGTCAAATCTATGAAGTCTTCCTATGATTATACCAACATGATTTGCCAAATAAAATTATTAAAACTAAAAAATAACATGACTTTTTTGTTATTTTGAAAGTGTGCTTATACTTTCTGGAACAGTCTATAGCATTCGAGGCAAACCGAAATGATTTCAGTGTTCAACACTAGCTCTCAGCTTTGCCCATCCGGTACCGTCCGCCGGGCTGCGGTATGAGAGACAAAGCAAGCGCGGGTAGGTTCTGGGTTGTGAGTTCAGGGACTCGTTTGCCATAAAATGAGTTTCACTTATTGTTCCGTACACGGTCGTTTGAAAAAACCCATTAATGGGTGAAAAAACACCCATTTTCGCTAGAAGTGTCTCTCCCCATTTAATGGGTAAATCGAGTTTACCCATTAATGGGTAAAAGCAGTGTATGTCACAAAATGGGTATTTATTCACCCATTGCGAAGAAGCCAGAGTTTTCCCATAATGGGTAAAAAATTACCCATTTTTGCGTATAGATTATGTAGCAGTTTGGTAGATTATAAGTTCATGCGATTGTCATGGTGTTAAATGAATAAATGCAATAAATAAAAATGAAAATAGTTGTACTGTTTATTCATGCCTTTTTGATATACCTAATACTAACCTAAATACTTTTGAAATAAATCCTTCAAACATGTGCCGGCTGAGGTTCCCAAATGTTGATAGTGAAGTGTTGAGGTTATGTCCAAATTTGATGTGCTGATCCAAATCACCCAACGTATTTTCTTAGATGTATACACATCCATCAATTGGGTAGGGATAACCTTTTACAATATTTAAAATAAATGAGCGTTTCAAATAAATAAGAATAATAATCCTTACCCTTTAGATTTTCGGATGAATCTGTGCTCAACTTCTTTCTAAGATCCTCCATGATCATGTTTCCGTGATTCACCAACATTGAACATTTTTTCACCCATTTTTGTTATTGAATGAGGTTTTCTCTAATGGGTATTTTTTTACCCATTGTCTGATTCAGAAATTCCCCCATTTTATGACAGATAGAAGAGCTATTTAAAAATGGGTGTTTTTTCACCCATTAATGGGTTTTCGCAAACAACCGTGTACGACATGGCGATAGTTGTACTTAGCACAAAACATTAACTCATAATTCGATGGCCTGCGTTCCACTGATCGACATTTAGTTTAGTTACTGAGACAGAGAATGACTGGTATTTATTCTCATTACACTGCTCTTTCTCACCCAAATATTTTGCTGTTTTTCTATAAATTTGTTACATGTTAAGAAACATACACGACATGTATACAGGATATTCAATTAAAGATACATTCTAACAAACATGTATGCTCCTACTTCCGCAAGAACAATTACACTACAATCTCAACGATATCTATTCAGGATCATCATGAAGCTATTGCATATATTTAGCGAGGGGCACTTTACTGGTGTATTTTCCATTCTGGCTTACGTATTGAGGAATCCAACTTGAAAAAAGAAGAAGACAGCAAGTGGTGATAAATCTGACAGCTCCCATGTTAAAGTATAGGACGAAACTTTTAAAATGCTTCTAGTAAATTCAAATGAAATTCTTATTAAAAGCGGTTTGTTGTATGATGTAAGAAAAATCCAAATTTTAGGCTAAATAGAGAATTTCTGGTGCGAAATTTTATTGCACGTTTCTTCAGTATCGTGTATTTTTTGGTTTTTTTTTTTTTTTGGTTGCAGTGAATTTCCCCTCGATTTTTAGTTAAAGGCTGGAAGGGAGAAACAAATACTGCACATAAAATTTATTGAATGAGTCTCGATATTAGATATGAAAATTTTCAACTCACTAGCATTATCAAAACCGTTGTGTAAATCAGTGGTTTTTGTAAGGCGTGCCTCTGATGTTGATGTGTTACAGTCGCATGACTTCATGCTGTCGGAAAATATTCGTTCACAACTCAGTTCGGTTTCGCTCAAATCGCTTTTTGCAGGAAGTAAATGGCATGTTAAAGTTGTTCAACATGAAGTGTAAAGTTAAATACTGTGACCAAGATGGCAGGAGCTATCCAGGATTAAGTTTTCTGCGTTTTCTCAGTGATAATATTACAAGATTCAAATGGAAAGAATTCTGTCGGCTGGATTCTGAGACAACCGAAACTAAACCAAGCTTGTGAGTCTGCAGCGTAAGTTGAAAACATTAGTTTTTTTTATGTAGGTATAGATTGTTCCGAAAAATATATACACACTTTTTTCTCAAATAAAATCGACCATACTGTGATGTTTTATTATTTTATTCTCAAACATAAGAAATAACAATGTATTATTTCCATCTCCATTTCAATTTGCTTGACCTTTCGTAGGTTAGGCGATTTCTCTAACTTTTCCCTTAATACTACTCATAAGCTTCTGCACAGTGCTTTCTCCTATCATGTTTACAACTTTTGGCTAATCTGTCTTCAATTTTTCAACACTATTCGCTGGTTTCATGTGTTTTTGCAGCTTCGCCTTTCGTCAGTTTGGTGGGTTCATCTCCTTTGGTACACAAACGACATTGTTCCTTTTGTACCACTCTAGTGCACATTTAGAGTAATGGCAGGAAGCAAGATCAGGTCAAAAGATTGCAGGCTTGTTATGCTGTTTGGCCAAGGCTAGCAACCTTTTTTGCAGTTCCACATCCGCAGATGGCCTGCCGCCTTCATACCTTCTTGCCGATTTTTTCTGTGCGAAGGGTTTTCTCTGATTCTGCGAGCCAGCAGATTTATATAATCGAGTTTTATGCAGGTTTCATCATCGATAACACAGCTCAATTTTTTGGTCAGCAGGTTGTCGTACAGATTTCGAGCCTCGGTCTCACAGATTCGGCCTATTGCTTCGTTTTGGCTACTTCTGCTTCTGATGAGTCTGCAGGCCCATTGCAGTCCCAGGTTATTTCTATTTAAAAAAAAACTTGAGTGATCTCAGACGTTGCGAATCAAAACAAATGCGCATCAAAACAGGGTGCACACAATATATCGCTAGAATAACTATCACAAAGCCATCATGAGGTTCATGAGCGCTTTCCATACGTCATCTTTTGCCTGTTGAGGTGGTGGACTTGTCCGTACCACGACCTACCCGCGGTGGGATGTTAGGCAAAGGATGACGTCCATGGTTCGAGTACCACTGGACACATGCCCTTTTGCTCAATTTTTCAAACATCTGTTCGATTTCCTACCTGCCGTACATTGACGGAACTTTCAACACTTTCTCTTCATATCTTTCATTCTAGCAAAAACATTAATCTGCACTCTTGGTGCCTCATGGTGATGAGCGAACTTCTCCTTCTACTTCAGCTTTGTTTGTTGATTGCGGCGCTTGAAATGGGTGTTATTTTGAAGGAAACAAAATAAATTAGCTTGAAAATTAAAAAAAAATTAGTTTTATTTACAAATTCCCGTTACTTTTTGATCATAGTGTTTTTTGTATATTACTTTGTCAACACTGGATTACTGGTTGCGGAATACAATTCTTTTTGTTTATATTTCTTTTCATAGGGTAAATGAGGGACTGGTAAGTAGATTCTTCGCATTCCTAAACCTAAGAAATGAACACTAAAGGCTTGCCCAAACTATATTCCCAAACTGTGTTCCGTTGACGTAAATTTGTCAGGAAACCTATGGGAAAATTGTTAAATTTACGCAAACGCATTCGTAACGTATCTACAGTGGGACAGCCATTACGCCTAATTTTAGTGAGCTATTGTTGGAACGAGAAACAGTATTTTTAATTAAACAATACTTGTTATCGGTGAGGACAAAAGTAGTCTTACATTTAATTCAAATGTAAAAATATAATCAAAACAATATAAATTCCATTAATAAATGTTTATTTAAAAACAATTTAAAAATGGATTGACAAAAAACAAAAAACTTCATGCCCGTCAATATCAACTTCAGCTATCGAAATATTTGTTCCAGATCAGGTAGACATTTACCAGTCACCGCACGTTGGGCATAATTAGCATTTGAGGAAAACGAAATAAGCACTTGCGGTTACATGTGAGAATGAATGAATGAATGGTATTTGCAATTCCAGCTTGTATCAAACCACATTCTCTTTTTCACTTCAAATTAATGGCAACGTATACAGCAGATTCAATTTCACATTAATTATTGCAAATTGAGTCTGAATGATTCCATATAACAGCATGTTTCAGCGGTGTTTTTTTTTCTGCGTAATCAATTGCACGTTGCATTGATCGTACAAACATCACTTTTTGGCTTTAAAAATGAAAGGGCGTTGATTCAATGATTATTTAACGTGCATTAACTGCATCGATTCGTAACATCAGTGGCGTTATTTTAACTCAGGCATATTCAATTTCAGTAAGTCTGGTGCATCAACAGAAAAGTCTCAATAGTTCTTCAAGTGAGACCATTTATCCTTTTCCAAATTAATTTGAATGTCTAAGGTCAAATTAAGCGCAAACACCAACAATTTTCACCTGACTATAAACACAGAGAACAGACATCCAGGCTCGAACATTTTTTCCCCAATTTACTGTGTAAACTTTTAAAAGCAAACCGTTGGAAAAACAACGCCGCCTAGGTTTCACCAAACTAAAATTGACAGGCTATCAAATCTCAAAGTGGGCAAGTGGCGCCATCAACATACGATTCACCAAAACTAACGGAAACGAGCTGTAATTTTAAAATGGCAGTTATAAAAATTTACACACGGGCACTCCAGCTTGGATGTCTGTTCTCTGTGCTATAAATGCGTTTGATTTTACCATGCCTACGATTAGATATCAAGATGAGGTCTGTCAGATATACCACAGACTTTGAAGGTTGTACCATAAACGTAGTAAATTTGACTGAAATTTCATGGTTGTTTGAAAATAGGCATAGTCGGGTAGAAAAGTAGTTTTTTCTACAAGATTTTTTTCAGTGTAGCTGTGGATACTTAAGGCTCAAACGCAGTGATAACGGAAGCGGAACAGCGAGGGCAGCGGAATAGACCAATCTGACTAAACCTGCTTATCGGATAGAAAACTAATTAGATCCTAGTTGATTCCAATTGAATATATTGACTTCATTTGCGACAACTGTCAAACTTGCCGTTTCCGTTCCGTTTCCGTCCACATTACGTTTGGGCCTTTAAAGAAGAAATAATTAATTTGTTTATGATTAATTTGTTCACACATAAACAGAACCCTTAAGAAACACAGATGAAATTTATGTGGCGAATGAAAAGTACGTGTGGCCACACATAGTGGTTACGTGTACCCAAAATATCTATCATTTCTCGAGTAATTCATGATTAGGGCCTAAAAGCCATTTGTAAACAATGACTTTAAACGTTGATCTCTCACGAACCACGTGAATCCTACTATTTACAGTAACTCCATATGCTAGAACTAACATTCTTCTACCAGATGCTGGTTTTATTTCACGAGAGTAATTCAAGATTCAAGAGAAATCGACATTTAAAGTCATTGTTTACAAATGGCTTTTAGGCCTTTAACATGAATTACTCGAGATTTGTTGATCGCATTGCAAAAATGCATGTGTCGAACACATAGATATTATCATTACTTTTTTATCAGTGTATCTGAAGAATGTACAGTGGAAAAAATCTTGCAGTAAAAACTACCATTTTACCCAAATATGCCAATTTTCAAAACAACCATTGAATTTCAATCAATGTTGGTGTTTCGCTTAATTTAAGCCTCGAAATGGTAGTTTTACAGCGGATTTTTCTTTGCGTGTAGACATTCTTATCAGTGGTGCCAGAAGTAATAAAAAAATATTTTCAAAGCTTGAAGTGTTTTTTGTGGATAAAAATACAAGGAGCCAGAACACTTGCACTTTAAATTGCAGTTTGAACTCATATATGTACCAAGTCACAGAAATGTGTTCGATTAAAGCCCAGCTGGAAACAAATTACAGAACGTTTCAAAATGCTGCTCACGGTCGCTCCGAACTAATTAGTAAAGGATAACACATTTACCATCTTGAGTACGTTCGCTACGCTTTGTACTGCACCTTGTACCCCGGAAATGTAATGCCTTTATATGCCGCCTCACACGTAGGAAATGGGATTTTGCTTTCTGCCATTTCCTGCACCTGGATTTGTCGCATATTACACACTACACTCATGGCCAAGAGAGCTTCGAGCAATGCAATCCTAATTAAAGCTTCATTCACGTCGCATTCAATTTAATCTTCTTATGTTTATTGCACATAGATTACATCGGACGGCGGAAGATAAAAGGAGCAAGAGCAATTTGTCGCACCAGGTATGAAATAGCAGAAGTAATTTGATCCTAGCTAAAGTGGTGTACAATTTGTAGGTAAACTTTATTGCACAAAATAGAGATTTAATGAGGAAAAGGTAGTGATAAGGGAATATATGAAACGTGAAATTCAATAAATAATACGTAATGACTAAATTAGATACATTACTTATTATGTTTTTATTGCGTACAGTGCGCCAAATTTAAATTATGTTTTGAAAATTTGAAATATCTTCCCACCACCATGGGATCCCAGTGGTGAACAGCAATTTCTGCTAGAACCAAAGATATGAAGAGTATACAGGTAACCAATAAGCAGTCCCAAGGCGTCTCTATGGCAACCGATCAAGCTATTAAGTCATCTTACATGCAACACAAATGCCGCATTTGGCCCAATATACTGCTGCTTTACTGTAATGCTATGATAATGCTTCATTATTACTATTAAGCATTTGAAATGCTTATTCAGGCCGAAAGCATTAAAATAGCATTTGAAATGCCACTTTACAACAGATAGCTTTCAAGATGCTGATATAATGCTTGTAGCATCTGAAATGCAGATTTAGGGTTGATTAACTGCATATGCTACTGCTTATTGGTTACCTGGGTAGTTTGACCTTCTTTTCAGCTACACACAAGGTAAGTAATTCCGACAGTAAAAGCATTTCTTGACCATTACTTGTCCAGTCCTAATGCACAATACAAGCCTTAAAGCCTAGCTTGCAGCTCAAAAGTAACGCCAATGCTGATACTTATAGGTGGTAAGGATATAATAACGAACTGCTGAGGAGCAGTAGTGCTAACCGAAGTAGGATCGACGGAGCAGTCGTTTAGAGACCGCAATCAAGACACTGCCACCGTGAGGTTTGCAATTATTCATGCGACTACGCTCGATGCGGAAAACCAAGGGATTCAGATCAGTTTGGCAAGCTACGGGGGTTGCGTAGAATGCGATGACATGCTGTAACATAGAGGCTGACCAGACAATGAATTGGATTCTAAAAACGCATACTCGCCTGAAGTCGAAGGTTGGAAGGCGCTGTCACCACCTGCAACACCACAGGGTCAGAACGACTATAGTGGCAGCCTGCAGGTATCAGCAAAAGCGACTAGATTGGGAGGTTCAGAGTATTCTTTGAGACGACAGGTGATATGTTCTGGGTTGACACTTTCGATGTTGTAATTCATGACATCGACGAATTGTAGAGCATGATTAAAACAAGCAGAATTAGAAATATCATCGTAGAAATTCCAAGATTATTGTTGTTGTCCAGCCACTTCAGGAATACGTCAAGGGAGTCATTTAGGGCCGTTGATCTTCTTTGTGTGGGACAACAGAGTGGACAAACCGACGAATACGGACACCCTACAGGCCAGCGGAATACCCGGATACCCCGGATGCGTTTCGGTGAAGAAGGGAAAAAAATAGTTACACACGCGAGACCGATACTTTTACACTTGGGTACAGAAAGGTAGGATAAAATGTTCACTTCCCGTTTCATTTTGTTTACGTTGTCAGCAGTGCGGTGCAATGACGGCGTTAGAATGAACGTTGCCCCCACTTTATAGCTGACACTCCTCCTCGACGTCACGGAACCGGTTCAGTCCGACCATCGGTACTGACCAGCCCAATTCTTTCCACGAATCGCTGCTGTTTCATCGCGCCTCCGTCGGACCATATTCGAGAGTCACCACACCTTTATCGACCAGGTCCTTCGTGTAGTGCACCCTAGTGTCGATATGCTTCGACCTTCTTGATTTCCGTTCCGTCTCTACGAAGTCGATACAGGAACGATTATCCACTAAAATGGTCGTTGGCTTCAGTTGTTCTTCTCCTGCTTCCGCCAGCAAATGTCTCAGCCAGACTAATTCGCGGCACGCTTCCGATAAGGTCATGTATTCGGCCTCCATGCTGGACAAAGAGACGCTCGTTTGCTTCCGGCTTGCCCAGCAAATTGTAGCCCTCCCCAGTTGAAACAGATAGTCAGAATTCGACTTCCGGTTCGACGGATCTCCGCACCAATCCGCATCACAATATCCGATGAGAACCAGCTGCTCATCCTTCGAAGCTGACAGCTTCAACTTATAGCTGGCGGTTTTCAGCAAGTACCACAGGACACGTTTCAATTCGACCCAATCGATCTCCGTAGGACCGCAGATCTGCCTGCTTAAGATGGACACGCTTGCGGCTATATCCGGCCTTGTGTTCACTGCGATGTAAAGAAGCGCGCCTACCAGACTGTGGTAGCGCTCGTTCGACTCCAGGGGTCGACTGTTCACCCGGCTGCGATAGTATCCAGGGTCGAGTGGAATGCTCGAACCTTTAGCATTCTGGAGGCCAAACCGTTGCGAAGAACCTTGATAAATTCGTTCTGATCCAGGCTGAAGAATCCTTCACTGTCTCTACTCACTCATGCGAATTAGTTTACTTCCCCAAGCGCTTGATCTCCTCCTGCGTCGTGGTCGCCACAATCATATCGTCGACATAAATTAGAAGGTAGACGATGCCACCGCCGGATAATCTCTTCATATAGAGGCACGGGTCTGATACTGACTGCTTAAATCCGAGGTCTCGTAACATCGCACTAATCGTCTCGTTCCACACGCGTGCTGCATGCTTGAGGCCGTACAGGCTCCGATCGAGCCGGCACACGTACTTCTCCTTCCCGGGAATGACGAATCCTTTGGGCTGTTGCATATACACCTCCTCCTTAAGCTTTCCATGCGGCTGCATTTTCCATCTACTTTGACGAGTTGCTCCTCTTCGGCCAACTGCCGACCACCTGGTGCCGGAATCTCCTACTGAATCTCCACAAAACGAGCATCGCGACTAATGGTGATCTCGTTTGTATCCGTGTTCAGGAACCTGTAGGCCTTCCTGTCACTGCAATAACCCACGAACAGCAGCTTCTTCGCTTTGCTATCTAGTTTCGACCATTTAACATCTGGAATGTGAACAAATGCAGGACAACCGAATATCTTAATGTGTGATAGTGACGATTTCTTGCCGTACCACCGTTCGTAAAGTGTGGTATCAACGGCGCGGGATGGCAACCTATTCTGCAGATATGCTGCCGTCGCTACCGCCTCCCCCCAATATTTTTTATCAAGGCCAGCATCAAGAAGCATGCAAGTGGCCATTTCTTGGAGTGAGCGATTCTTTCGCTCGGCCACTCCGTTCTGCTGAGGGAGTAGGCTGCAGTAAACTGGGCCTGAATGCCTTCCTGCTCATAATACCGCTTTAGTTCATGACCGGTATATTCACCCCGCCATCTGATCTAATGACACATGGAGCCCGACCAAACTTGTTCTTGACGTGCGCGACAAATCTCTTAATGCAATCAGCTACATCGCTCTTACGTTTCAGTAGACACACGACTGTGGTATCTACTACAATCATCAATGATTGTCATTAAATAGCGGGCACCCCTGGCGTCACGTTTGCCATTGGGCCACAAACATCCATGTGAATAACGTCGAGAACACGTTGGGTCCGATTGCTCGCAGTTTTAGGAAATGGAATTCTACTTGATTTACCTTCAAGGCAAGGTTGTCAAACCTGCAGATTCCACAATCCTGCATCCTGAAGTCCGACGACAGCTCCTTCCTCTGCATCTCGTCCAACGCCGCCGGGTCTCTATGACCAAGCCGGCGGTGCCAGGTGTGCTGGCAATCCTGCAGGTGCCGAGCATCCTTGCCCAGCCGAGCTTCCTCCGCCACCTTCAACGCGAGCAGATTGCCGCGCGGTTCCGCTACAGCCACTACTTTGCCTTGTGCAGACGAAATTTCACAACGTGCACCACTGAATTCCACTTTTAATCCTTTCTTCACGAGTTTTCTCACCGATAAGAGTCCACATTCCAGTGAAGGCACATAAAGTACGTCCTTGAACGGAATGTCCACCAAACAGTTTTCACCGTCCACACATTTCACTGTGCCGTTTCCGATTCCACCCGTCGGCCAGAACAACCTTCACTTTCATACTCGTGTCCAGTTTGTCAAAGAACGACCTATCGTTCGTCATGTGACTGGAACACCCACTATCGACGACCCACGGTCCACTACATTGGGCTCCAGCCACAAAACAGATCGCCGAATCACTTTCTTCTGTCTGCTTCGCTTTCGCACTACCGAACTTGGATTTCGCGTCACGTTTCACATCACCGCTCGGTTTGCCGCACTGAAAACACACTCGATCACTTTTCTTCTTATTGCTGTGAATCTTCATCGCGTTTTCCCCACTGTCACCCGAACACTCCTGACGCCGCTGATGCTCGTCAATCAGCTTCTGCTTTACCAGCTCCATTGTCTGGTCGGCATCTGGTCTACCTTCCAGAGCTGTAACCAAACTACCGTAAGACTCTGGCAAGCTGCGGTAAATCATTGCAATTTTGAGCGGCATCTCCATTGCCTGACCCGCACAGGCCAGCTTATCGAAAAGCTCTTCCAGGTCTTAAGATGTTTCTCGATATTGTCTCCTTCGGCCATATTCAAACTGCATATACGACAAAGCAACGACACTCATGACGTCATCGACGTCTTTTCGTGGAAATCTTTCAATTTGTTCCACGCTTCCACTGCCGACGTAGCACCAAGCACTAAATTCAGCTGGCTGTCCTCCACACCCAGGACAATCATGGCCAGCGCTTTTTCATCGCACTTTATCCAGTCAGCGATGATCGGGTTTGGAGCTGCGTCTCTTATCACTTTCCACAGTTCTTCGCGCTTCAAATACATTTCCTTGCGCGTTTTCCACACGGGGAAATTCTGATTGTTCAAACGAGCGAACAGAAATTTCTCACTCATTTTCTTCTCCGATCGATTTCACACACGACGAGAACGAAAACGTGTCATTTAGGCCCCTTCTACCTGTTACTCGAGAAAAATTTCTGCCAGTCTTGAACATACCAGCAACCGAAACCGCGCACGCTCAAGTCGACTCGAGAACACACGCACACTACTACAGCCGCGCTGCTCCGCAGCCGCACCAAATGCAATCGCCGAATGAACTGTGTCGACCGCGAGGCCGACTGTACCCACGCCGAAAAAACTTTTCGCGCACTGATGGCTTCCTAGAAGCCCACTTTTCGTCCCCGAAAACACTTTTCCCACACGCGAGACCGATACTTTTACACGTCTTTATTGGTCGTCACTTGGGTACAAAAAGGTTGGATAAAATGTTCACTTCCTGTTTCATTTTGTTTACGTTGTCAGCAGTGCGGTGCAGTGAGGGCGTTAGAATGAACGTTGCCCCCACTTTATAGCTGACACTTTGCTGTACTTCAATGATGTGAACCTAGCCCTCGTAGGCCCCCGTCATTTGTATGCCGATGACCTGAAGATCTTTTTACGAATCCAGTCTTGTCACCTCCTACAACAGCAGCCACTAATCTTTGCTCACTGCTGCAGCCTCTACCGTATGGTGGTTATAGACACTCAAGTAATAGACCGGACAACGTGAGTCTGGCACAGTTGATGTATCCAAAACAACTGTCAAATCGTATGGGAAATGCGAGGAAATGTTCGTTTTGGATACAACATGGCGGCACGTTGTCCGGTCTATTACTTGAGTGTCTATAATGGTGGTTAGTCCGGAGGAAGTGTTCGGTGATCACTTTCTCTAGAAAAAAAAGGAGCCGATTCTCTTCGACTATAAGCTTCAAGGCACGGTAATCAAACGTGCTACTTACGTAAAGATCTAGGAGTTATTCTGGATTCTCAGTTGACGTACAAATTTCAGATCTCGTACATCGTGGACAAGGCGTCAAGAGCTCTAGGCTTTATTTTTCGGATGGCTAAAGACTTCTCCTTTTATTGCTCCTTGGTGCGGTCGGTTCTGGAGTATTGCTCTGCCGTCTGGAATCGGAGCTATATTAAAGGCGAGAATAGAGTCGAATCTGTCCAACGCAGGTTTTTACGCTTCGCTTTGAGAAGGTTGCCTT
Source organism: Aedes japonicus (assembly GCA_034211315.2). Taxonomy (NCBI): domain Eukaryota; kingdom Metazoa; phylum Arthropoda; class Insecta; order Diptera; family Culicidae; genus Aedes; species Aedes japonicus. The sequence goes on from JASCZW010000649.1 coordinate 113,757, forward strand.
GGAGAGACCCGTTTCGTATGCCGAGTTACGAGAGTCGTTGTCGATTCTTCGGTTTCGTCGTGACTCTCTTTGTTGCAGACATTTTACAAGGTCGAATCGATTGCCGCGCCATGCTGGAGTAGATTAATATAAACGTTCAACCAAGGGCATTGCGCAATAGCGTTAAGCTAAGGATGTCAATTCGTCGAAACAATTATAGCATGAATCGGAGGACTGCAGCGTGTTTATAATAGAGTCTCGACAATGTTCGACTACCATCTCCCTCGGCAAACTCTGCGCAGACGCTCCACGTCATATTTTTCTGAAATGTAGACCTCTATGAACAAGTGTGTCGTGGTTTGATATTTAAGTTTACGTTTACATATCCAACCCATCGACACATGAGCCAGGACCAATGGCTTTACTTCCCTTCCGAAGAAAGACGTGATCAGATTTTTTTTTTCGTCTCAGAAAATGCCAAAGGCGCCGTCTAAATTCCAAGATGTGTTGTCACTAGAAGACATATCAGGCATACAGTTGGCAGTATTACATGTCCACTTACCTGTAGAAGCAAGCTGGAAAAATGCTTATTTGCATCTAGTAACAGGGCAGTAACAACTCATCGTGCTGGCGGGAATAAGCGAGACTGAACTAGTCGAGTCAGGAGCTACCAAAATGCAATTCATAATGTATCGTGTGAAACAAAAAAAACCCCTTGTAAAAAAGGATTTGGTGTAATTAATTGAGGAATCCAAGTTAAGCTAAACTGAGGTTAAACACCGTAGTCTCTATGAAATTGGTCAGTATCGTCATTGATGGTTGTTCCGAGAGTCGAAGTGACGTTTGTCACTTGGTGAAGTGAGGAATGTCACTTGCGGCTGTGTGAAGTGAGGAATGTCACTTACTTACTTATGCTGGTCCTGCTTCCGACATTTCTCCATAAAACTCGGTTGAGTGCTGCTTGTCTCCAGTTCCTCGAATATCCCGTATTTCCAAGGTCTTGCTCCACTTTGTTTAACCACCTAGCTCGGTGTGCTTCGCTGCGTCTTGTACCGGTAGGATTCGAGGCCAACACCAATTTGCGGGGTTGTTGTCCGACATTCTTACATGTCCCGCCCATTTGTTTACTTCCAGCTTAGCGATTTCATGGATATTATGTTCACCATAGAGCTGCGCCAGCTCGTGTTTCATCCTTCTTCAATTATATTGCTTGAACAAAACGAAAAAAAACAACTTTTCACGAGCGCCATCTACGACGTTTAACTTCACTTTTGCGTTATCTGGATTCCCTGAATAGTCAACACCATCTAACAAAGAACTTCAATTTAACATAAGATTCACAATCGTGAGGAAATCGGCATGACCCCATAGACGAATCCAAGTTTAAAAAAGAAGAAGCCCGAGGGGTAATAAATCGGACAGCTCATAATCTAATCCAATCTAATTTAATACAAACGCAGCCAGTACGGGAAAGCATCCTGGAAATAATTGGGTTAGATAACGCCCAATTTTTTTTTTTGTCAATATTGATGCTTGCAGCATATCATAGACATGATACAAGTGTCAAAGCGGCCAGGCCTACTGCGTTGCATTAACCGCAAAAGATGATTCTGTAAAAAGAGTTGGATTCAAATGAATAGATTTGAACCACAACGAATTTTGTGAATCCTAAGGGGAGGAAGGATGCGTGGGCATACCGTACCATACGCTCCGAGGTAAAAATAATAAAATAATATCAAAGTGAATCTTGAAAATCCGTGAAATGATAATTATGATATTGATAATATTAAAAATAAAGATAAAAATAAAAATGCAATGTCATATAGAAGAGTATATAAAACAGGGAAGCTGTATTTTAAAATGATATCAACTATTACACATATCTGCAGATTGTTGTCCTGCTGCAATTGTAGAAGTTTCCGCGTATATACTATGAACATGAAAGTTTAGACAGTGTATTATAGCCACGATTTAAAAAATATACCTAAAAACTTGAACTCCATGGATGACCTGAAATGATGTATAGAGAATAGTAAATGTCGATGTTTTGTTCCGTCTCCTTGCACCACCATATGTAGTGGATCTCATAGGTTCCACTGGTTGGTCACTGACATTTTCTAATCTAATACAATACGAACGCAATCGAGCCCACTACGGGGCATCAACCGTGTTGTATAATATATAAAACGATCTGGATTCTATATAATAGAAAATCTACATATTTGTATTACAACAGTTACCTGAAATTAAACTTAACAGAAACCTTAATTTTGATCAATTTATAGCATATAAATATAGGATCTCATTTGTTATATACAGTAAAGCTGCAATTACTAAGAATTTTTCGATTAAATTTGTACTTAGACTTCGGTCATTCCAAATGGAACTCCAAATGTTCAAATGCTGTGTTACTTCAAATAAGAATTCAAAATGTGAATTTATAAAGTAATCACTATGCAATGCTGGAAATAAAATAGATACATATTATTGTTGAAATGAGACTCTAATTCTTCTCATGTTGCTCTTTCCTCTCGTCACATGGTTTTGGTAAGCAGCCATAATTCTAATGAGCACGCTGAGCTAAGAAGTTTAATGAAAATATTTGTTAATCCCTATTAATTCAGGTTTTATCCGTTGATTCCCACTTCCACACAACTCAACATAAATATGACCGCCTCAGCACTTTTAATGTGGAGCCACTCAAAATCCAGCCCATGCTACCTGAACCGATAAAACAACAATTTGTAGACAGCTAATTTGAATCGGATAAATCTCGACAACTTATTCAAACAGACGTATCTGATTTTGTAAACAAAGAGGGAAAAAAAGTTTCAAACGTTAAATTCATGGCACTGTTCCCAGCACTGTTTCCTAAATAATTTCACTAGTGAACTATAGAAACTATCAACATTTAATGCTGTACACCAAATTTTGACGCAAACCCGTCGAGATTAACAGCACCTTCCTCGTGCCCCTCAAGCAAACTAACACCACCTTCAATAGGGATAATGTTCCCCCAGCATATCAACGGTGTGAGCGCGTGCAGGAGTTTCAAGCGCCACGACGCATCGTCGTCCACAAGTTCCGACTCGTCTGCCCAATTTAGTTGTTAAAAAATAATTACTATTGAAGCTTTAAAAACATTTCAAGTAAGAAATATTTTATCAGATTGTTAGCGTGCTGTTGCAAGGGTTAATATTTTAGGTATTTTTCAATATATTCAAAATATTAAACAATTTAATTGATGAAAGTTGTACTTATCTGCTTCAAACTGATACCAATTTTTCTATTTTAAGAGAGTAGTGCCCACTCCGTCTTTCTCCCGTTCTCCTCGAAATGACGTTACGGTCAGCTGTGTTTTCCGGTACTCCTTAATACGCCATTTTCACAGATGAAAACTGAAATCTTTTCCTTTATTTTTCGAGTTCCAGTCACTTCACTATTTTTATCCACAGTTTAACACTTTTTAGGATCCATAACACTGAACATTTTTGAACAATTGGAAAGCAATTTTACTTCCTTTTTGCTGTTCGGCAAGGCAAAGGTATCCTTCTCTCGGTCTTCCACATTTGCACTAAAACTTTGTTTTCACTTGTCTTCTTCACATTCTAACATTTCTATTCAAATTGTTCAGTCTATAGAACTATTCATAGGTGATTTAATAGTTAAAATCATTTTTTTGTGCCAACAAGTAAG